>MU900208.1:0-13655 GCA_036418205.1 Ostertagia ostertagi | reverse complement strand
TTATCCAAGAGATCTGATCTTATCTCCTTCACTTAAAATTTATCTAAGGATCTCGAGCGCCCTCATAATAGATTATGAAGCTGAGTAGAGCTCGAGTTTGTAAGACAGACAGAAAGGCAGGCAAGCCCTCTGGGTCTCACCAACTTGGTTCTTCAGCTTGGAGAGGTAAAGGCGGAATTTATGACAAAGAGATAGCACATAAAAGATGAAGGTGGAGGTGGTCAGGGTTGATCAAGAAAAAGACCTGGAATCAAAAAATGGGACCCCTCCTCGCCCCTGATTTGTGTGTTAAGCTTGTCTCTTTAGCGCTGACTTCATAAACGCAGGGCTCTCTCTGCTAGGGCGGCTAGAGTCAGAGGGGAGGGGCGAGTTGCTGTGGGATAGTCTTCGCTGAGAGCTACGTGTCGGTCCGCATCCTTAGGGAGTCCGCCTTTCTTTCCATTGTAGAGTCCCCCTTCTTAGAGTTCTTTCTCTCAAAATCCTCCTTTAATACCCCTGCTTTCACCTCCAATGGCCATTCTACGATTGCGTAGGTGTTTTCTTTGTGTATTGAAATGAAATCACATCGGTAAGTGGTTGTATTAAATAGAGCAAATAAGTGCAGTGGGGTCTAAGGCCATTGCAGTTTAACCCTTTGACGACAATGCGGATTTGCACGTAGCTTGCTCGTGGGACCACGCCTGTTTTTGGCGCGCCCAACTCTCGCTCACAATTAGGCAAAATTGTCCTTTAAAGCAATTTTTCTGTAGAATTTTTGACTTAACAGTATACCAGTTATAACTGCAGTTCTAGGCTTTCATACTGTAATTATTTTCAAGAGAATTCCAAATTTGGACGGGAACTCGCGTTTCAAAGGGAAGGAGGGCAAAACCTCTAAAATTTAAAGGCAAACCCCGGGATTAGCCCGACTAGTAGGAAGGATTCCACGGGGAAATTGTAAGGTCCGTACCTACCTAGATCACTCCAGCTTCGTCGCAAAAATTGCGCGGTTAGGGCGCTAATCCTTACGGGCCCGCAACCATCGACTCCGTTCCAACCCCCACCCACCGCGAGAGGTGGTGAGATCAGCGTGCATTGATGTAGAGATCAGCGTGCTCTCTCAAACGACGTGCTCTCTCGCGTATTTTGTCTTCTTTGACCACCCTTTCTCGACATCGTACCACATCCAACCCTAATGTCTTAAAGGAATCTTGCGCGGAAAATTCTTGCACTCTTTCCTAACATGAATATGTCAGTTGTGATCACTGGAAATAGCACACAAAGTTTCACGCATGAAGATTCGGTTTCTGAAGAGAAACAAACGTACAAAAACTACACGTTATGGACCATCGAAGGACCAGGAGGCAGAGCCAGGCGAGGCATGGAAAGAAGACGGCGTTTGGCCGGCTACGTACCAGGCGACGCAATGAGAGAATCGGGTTAAAGCGCGCGATTTCGGAGAGTGGAGACAAATCGATCGATGGAATAGGATGGAGTAGAAGTGTAAGATGTGAATGCAACGAAGCAGAAGGCCAGAAAGAGCTTCTAGTGAATGCACTCCAAGAACCAAGTTTGAGCATCCCCGTCGCCAGCATTCGTGAAAGACGTCCGTGGGCAATTCGAACGCGTAGCAGCCTTTTCGAGTTTTCGAATTTCTAATCAAAACGAAAGCAATACTTCAGTTCTTTTCACTATTATCGTGGATAATGAGTCTCAAGCCAGTGATTTATGGCTGAAATAGAATCATGATTTTTCCGCGCAAGATTCCTTTTAATAACTGGAGCTTAACTAATTTTTAGGTCTTGATAACGACGATTTGTTCGAAACGTCGACCAATAAAGATTCCACCATAACAAACCTGGAAGGCAAAACAGAAGCAAGACACAATCGGAATGCCCAGGTTTCAAGAAGACCGGACATGGACTTCGTATAATGTATGCTATACGAAGATATCTTTTGCTCTTTTTCATTTTCAGGTCATTCGAGATGGGGATATAAGCTATCACCACAAGAGCGAATAGATAGAGCTGTTCACTAGGACTTTGTTGTGTCGCAACGAGATTCCGGGTACACCTCCCCTTCGCTGTTATCCCCGAGGACTACTGAGGAGAAGACGAAGACAGGGTAACTGATCAGTGATTAATCTTCGGCCTGATAATTTAAAACCCCAGTTAATATGTTGGCTAGCTAAATGACACGTTCTGAAATTCTGTTCAAATTAGCTCTCAGTAAACATTTTTTGCCAAATTTTCGTGTCTAGCATGGATATTACGAGGCTAACGTTGCTTGTATATTTATTGGGGTTTGTTACAAATGTTTTGCACCAAAGAAAGGAAATTTCAAAGTGGCACCCACCGGCGGGGTGCCCACCTGTTCCTCAATAGTGGCACCTACGGGGGTGCCATTGTCGTCAGAGGGTTAAGCCATAAGGTCGAGTTCCGACACTAGTCGGTCTCTTATCTAAATATCAAGAGAGGGGCCGACCAATTAGATTAGAGCGCGGCGGGTTATCACACTATTCCTCGCCAATATTGAAAAAGTGCAGTTCGGGGACAGGAGTTTTTGGTCTTCCGTATGTACTTTCCACAGTGTCTGTGGAAGAAGGAAATGTTCTACTGAGACTATTTGATGATAATCTTCGGTTGTTTCTTACGAATGCCTTATGCAGCGTCACAAACAAATTAATTAATTAATTGAATAAATAAATAAAAGGTCAACCCATTATACCATCGACTCGTTCTGAGGTGCTTTAACCCTCATTTAGGGATAAGCGAAATAAGCCTTTGAGTACGATTGCCTACATCTAGGCCATCGCGGTATTGGAGTCAATAGTTCGCTCTTTCAATGTAAAAATTTGACGACCCCCTCTCCTGAACGAAAGGCTCCCGATACGACCTCCCACCACCATCCTTCGCCTTATGCTGGAATGCCTCCAGATAAGTTGAGACTCAAGAGAATCCCGGAAGCATTTACCGGTGCCATTACAATGAAAGCCGAGATACCCTACGACATCAAATAGCGTGATGATGTGCGCGGTTTTCAACGTTGTAATCGCAGTTTGATCACCTGTGCTATGACCGATTGGTCGTGATCACGCAGCAGACATTGAACGGGAAACTCCTTTACACATTTCCGTAAAAACTCTGAGACCAAACTTCTGAAATTCATGGTTCCGAAGTTCCTTCTTATGCGCCGCCATCATAATAATTGAAAAAGCAATCCAAGTGAATGAAAATATGTACTTTGCCATCACCTACATTTCCAGGAAAGCGAACCACGCTCAGATTTATCAAACCTCCTTTTTTAGGATAAGGATAAAGGATAAAGCATTTGCCGTTGATCAATCCCTTTTTGGGATGCGGCACGCATTCTACTTCCATTTGTACATTCGTAGTGGCGTTTGAATGCGATGTGGCCTATACAATGACTTGCGGGCAGGGTCAACCCTGCGTTGCGCAAATTCCAAAATTTTTACGACCCCCTTCCTTTTCGGAGGGTATCGGTACGACCCCCCATATTAACTATTATGTCTTTCACATAATTTAATGCTCATCATTGATGTATGGGCAGTCACCAACATGGAGAAGTGGTGGACCGTGGTCAATCCGCGCGCTTTGTCTCGCTCAGAGGAGGGAATCGAGGCAAATGAAGTTTTATTCATTAAATAGAAGGAATTTCCAAATTTTAAACCAATAATCACATCGTAAAGATTTCTACTTTCAGAAACCCACCAGGATTTTTTCGATCTCTCAATTTTCCTTACCTTATAATCTGAAAAACTAAACCTTGTAGCAATTACGTTGCAATCCAAACCCCTCCATTCAGAAGGTTATATTTTCTTTCAGAAGCGGTTTCATGAAATCGGACACCAAAATTTTAAAAATATAAATAGTTTTCTTCCTGAGGAGTATTTGAAATGTTGTGGATGTTCAATATTTCAAAAAATCGTCCCGTTGTTCCGTTTTCTGTGCACACGCGAGTTTTGACACATTCAAACATTCATTCATAATCTTCTTTCATATCTAAAAGTTTTGCGAAATTCAAGGTTATTTAGAAACTAGAAGATTAGAGCTTTCAAACAAGTACCTCATTTTTCTCCAACGATCCCTCTCTCAAAAATAGTCCCGTTGTTCCGTTTTTGTCACCTTGATTTTTTTCAAGCCATTTTCATGGACCGCGACTATGCAGTCTTCAAAGGCCCATAACTTCCTTCAAAGTTGATGTGATGAAAGCGGTAAGGACCATTAGAATCTGCTTGAAGAGTACTTTATAATAGGTGTGAAACTTTTCTCCTTGAAATCTTCTCTCTATTCCCTCGATTTTCCTAAGGGCTCTCTAGAAGTCAATTCAGCAAGTTCGCTACACTTTGTTCCGCTTAGAGTCAATTTGAAAGCATCGAAATTCTCTTCAGGAAGTTTGTCTGCTCACGGCCGCTGACAGAGAAGGCGTTTCTATGAGAAAACGCCTGCTCGGGTTTGCGCCGTGCACCTGTCTGTGGTTAAAAGTCGCACTCGCATTTGAATGTCCTCCATTTTCCTGAAGAATCTATTAGTATCGTGATTGAATTGCATTGTATTGTTATATGGTACTCTTGTTTCACTTCCCCATGAAGTGCTCTACAATTTGTTCTCCTTGGGATTTTAGGAATGTTCGATCATCGAAGACAGACCATGTTTTTGGACTACGCTGTAACAAAGCTTTGGCTATTGCGATCTCAAATGCTCCCATGGAGCTCTTGTCTGTGTGACTCTCTGACAGCTGCACTGTGCAGAGCTCCTGGAGAACATTAGAGCGTGAAAGTGCACTGCCGGAACACTGCACTTTTTAAAGCCCCATTGCAGCCCCGTTTCTGGATACGACCCCCTCCCCTTTTGTTCGGGCCGAATACGACCCCCTCGTTGTTCTTTGCGCAACGGGCGGTTGACCCTGCTTGCGGAGGCCAGCCGATGTACAAGTCAGTGTTTTTACGCCTCCCCAGACAAGTCTGGTACCAATTTACTCGACCGCCGGAGGATGAAGCTTGTTTGGTGGCCGGCGACTCCTGACCTCTAGGATTTTGATACGCCGGTCTCCGTCGCGATGTATAGCCGTGCCACTTATCATCACTACACCTGACACGCTCCGCCCCAAACCTCCTTTTTTAGAAGTCTGCTGATCTGGGCGTAGCGAGTACGAAGCGAGTAGTAATATTGGCAAAGTAGCTCGTCGTACGAATTAGAATAGAAAATGGAAAAATAGAATAAATACAAGAACATTTATAAGGAAATTATCCATTTCTTGGTCATGCACAAAAGACAAGTAAACCAGCGCGGTAGGTTAATGAAAAGATGGTCGGAAATCATTGAAACTAGAAGATGGTTAGAAAAAAATCCAGTTGAATCTATTCGTATTTTCATTTGTAATATTTGGTTTAAGATCTTTGTTTTGTGTTAAAATTTCGTCGGATTTTGAAAGGTAGACGGACGAAATGGTTTGTTTGCTCGTTTTGGATTATAGCAGGTTTATGACAGTGTTTGAGCTTGTTGCGGGCTGAAACAGCCCTACCATTCCTACACAGCAACGTTGTATTGTGTCTATTATTTTTTATCTTGTAGCTTTTTTTCTTTTTTAATTGTCTTTATCTCAGTAAGGGGGCATTGTGATGCAACGTCAAGTGGCTGCCCTCACCCCCACCCCCTAGACTGCCTTCACTCCCCCTGGCCACGGGGTCCCGTACTTCAAGAAACCTGTGCGCCAGGGGGAGTGTAGGCAGTCTAGGGGGTGGGGGGGGGGTGAGGGCAGCCACTTGATGCCCCCTTACTGGATGAGACCCCTTTTTTATTTACTCTGATGAAGTAGTAAAAGTTTGCAAACGGTGTGTGAACGCAGGACCATAATGTTGAGCGATCCAGTATTCGTCACTTCCTTCTAAAACCAGGAGCGCCATGTCTTTCCTTCAGTCGTTGGTTTGTGTGCCATTTAGCCACATACAAATAACAGACAGAGTGGTCATATTTTCATTCCTAACCAAGCCTCGTCCGCTGGCTACTATCCGAGCCTAGAGAAATGGGACGCATGATTAACATGGGCCGTGTACGATCCAGGATTTGAACCCCAAAAAGTGCACGTTCGGGCAACGCCACTCACCATTACACCAATCGCACCAGCAAGGTTAGAAATATCTTTATTTTGTTCTCGAATATTATATACAATATGAACACAACATCATCCAACATCTATAAGTCTTCATGTCCCCATTGATTAGAGACTCTGATTTGATAGTGCAATCAGCACTCCTCCAACACTCCGACCCTTATTCGCACATTCAAGAAGATGAGATTATTGCGACCCTGAATTTCCGAAATTGAATTATTCTCGACCACTATTGAATGAGTTTATCGACAAAAACTCCTCCATCCAGAAAATATCGATGAAATCAAGCATTCACTATCGTTATTTAATATCGATGGCCTTCAACACGGAACCGTACCGAGAGTGGTGCTCGAAAAAAATATAGAAGGTCGCTCAGAGAGTAACTCAGAGCCTGAAGGAGAAGGGTGTGTGAAGCTATGTAAGAAGCATTGCAAATGAGTTAAAGGAGACCTCGGTGAGCTCGACATTTTCGGCATGGACAGTACTAATTGTAGGAATTCGCCAGTCATTTCTAAAGCAGCTTAAAGGCACGAAACGCGATCGGATTTTGGGTCTTGTCGTCGAAAAACTTAGCCTCAGAACGAAGTGTAATCGTTGAACGCAATACAAAGAGTGCCACAGACACAAACAGAACAATTTCCCTGACGGCTGCGCAACGCCGCGTATGCATTAGAGTCGGTCGCGAAAGCATTAGCTTCCTGTTGAGCATCGCAAGTTGTGTGCGTTATCACTACCTCCTGTGATTAGTCGTCTTGCTGCGTCACTCATTGTTTATGGAGCAGATTACTCTTAGGATCTGATCGCGACCCGTGCCTTTAAGATCAAAACTGTTCCTTGGTATAAATTTCTGCTAATCTCGATAAAAAGAGCTATCTCGAGGGGCGGACTGCATGGTGTTTAATACAAAAATTCGCAACTCGGTTGCGGGATATCTCAAAAGCGAATTCTATGATGGAGAAGCAGCTCATCAGAAATAAGGCAGAGGTGGTCCATAGGTGCACGAAATTGAAAAACAACGAGAAAGGTGCCAAAGAGCCAGGAAAAATGGTACCCCTTTTGAAGGCAATGGTGTAAACTCTTGCGAGGCCGCCATGCTAATTCGCTGAGCATGTCCATCGAATCCGCGAATTCCGTTGGCGCATCGCCTTGGGGGTCGCGTTTGCCTTCCCTTTAGGTAAGCGGCCTCCCAATCGAACTGCGTACCTATCGTTCTCATTCAATCGTAAGGAAGAATGGATAAACACTACGATACGAGGGGTTTCTCAAATGGGGATCAAGAGTGAAAAGTGAAATTGAAATGAAGCGATCTGGGACTGCTGTATGCCTCCCTCACGCTAAGGCAGGCGAGGTGCATTCCGAGGAGAGCAAAACAAAATAGAAAAAGTGTGCCCTATCGCGGAGCCCCGTCAGATGGACTTGGTGGTTTTCTTGTGGAGATCAGTGAGAGAAAAGAAGATGTCTTTCTGTCCATTCCTTGTAGAGTTGTCCAAATAAATAGCTGGCAGGCTGAGGTCAACGAACACAAACGCTGAACGATGTTTTTGATTTCCTTAAGCGTCATAGGTGGCAAAACGTTGGGAGGTAGTCCTAAGTATGCCCTACAGCGCTGATAGTTCTGATCCAGCAATGACGCGCATCAAAGCCGCTCTGCCCTCCTTACCTCGTGGTCACTGCCTTTAAAGGACGAATTCACGATCAGAGGGAAAATCGAATTAGGAAGAATTCACCCTGGTTGAGGGACCCGCGGAGCTCCTAAGTGTGCGAACTGAAGCACAATTTGCACAGGAGGAGTTGACCTCGTTGACCTATTAAGGTTTAATCCCGCCGCGGCTGGTCAGTGCACGCCCACCGATCATCTGATCACTCGCCGCAGGTCTATACGTGGTGAGTGATTAGATAGGTGAGAGAGCGTAGCGTTGAAGAGGGCACAGCGATGATAGTCGCATCAATGCTCAAATCAACGGGCAAGGAAGGGGTCCCATTTCTCGGGTTCTGGGCCGTTTCTCATGGTTTTTCCTTCTTTAGTGTACCACTCACCATCGCTAACTTAATTTGAAATGGGTTGCCTTTCCAGCGTGAATTCGTCCTTTAAACACGTTGACGACACGCCCTTGTGCGCGCACCTACCCACCTTATTTTACAAATTTGCATTAACAGTTACTACATTACCAATAATTTCATTAGTGGTAACGAGAGAACTATTTTTCGTATCCAACAGTAGGAAGGGCCAGTCTTGAAGCATGAAAATGGAGGCACAATTTAGGAAAAACAAGCCTCTTCCGTGTGAAAGTGCGGGACGTATGTGTCCCGCGCTGTCGTCAAAGTGTTAAACAATTAGACAAGCTTCGTCATCACCTCAATATATACATCACCGACAAAATTTTGATGTCAATGGAAAAATCACGCGTAATTGAATTTGTACACAATACGCCAGCATGCATCTTTGCATTAATTGGCTGGAACTGCAAGAACTGATTCAATCGAATGCTCTATTGGTCCGTAGCAAAATCCCTATATGTTGCTTGAAGGAGGGCGGGAGAGTGGAGGAGTAAGTACCTTCGCTGGTACAATTAAAGGCCATAGACTAGTTACAGGTTGGTTGGTATTAAAGGGTCATGATCGACGTTAAGGAGTGGTTAGCATGCATTAGCTAACCTGAAAATTATCCCTAGCTCGACGAAGGGGGGGGGGGAAAGGAAGAGGCTCAGTCACTGCTCTGAATAGCTCAATAATGCATGCTCCAGGCTAAGTCACCAGCAACTGTTCCAGGCGCAGCAAATAAACATGTATCCCTCAAGGTATTTAGTCTTGAGCGCCCGCATCTCTTCCTTGCAGAATCTGAATAGCTTTGTGATACTTGACGAAACTGCTTGGGCATACTTCCTTGGCCAAACCAATCGAGTTAGTCATAATACGGTCTACTATGCAGTAAAGACAGCGGAATGTAAGTGCTGTCGTGATCCTATGGGATTTCACTATTCCGGAGGCTGTGCTATTCACACTTTGTGACCAGCACTGAAAAGGGCTTGTTCGACCACCAGGATTTGCACCACTCTATACAGGGGGGCCAATAAAAAAAAGACATTTTGTCTCCACTTCCAGATGGATTTAAGCACATTTTGCTCAATTCAGACCGAATGGTCCTCAACTTATTATTAAAGAGCGCATTCCATTCTATAAGAAAATCTTCATGGTGGCCACCTACGTGGACGGCATCAGAAGAATTTGCCCTGGAAACATGGTGCACTGGTCGATCTCAATGGGGTCTTCGAAGGATCGTGTACCATAACGACCCTTACTGGAAAGCTAGTTCCGAGGGGATTTGCACAGTGGTAGCTAATGCCTCTAGAAAACTATCCAACATTAAATCGATTCACGAAATTGCGTAAGAGCTTCAGGCTGAAGCTCTTACGGTAGACCTCCTTGAGCCTGACGACGGTGACAGATGACGTCATATTCTGAAGACGGTGAGGGCAGTGAAGGAGGGCCTGCGTTCACTTATAGAGGGACACTTAGGGAATACTCTGCTGAGGAACTCCCGTCAACGACAGCAATCTCTGCGAAGAAAAAAGAGCCGAAGTCCGACATAGGCAAAATGTCTTTTTTTTTTGGCCCCCCCCTGTATACAAGAAGCGGAGATCGGTGTGAAAGTAAGTTGGTGAGGCCTTACCATGCGCGCCGCTCGGAACATAATCAGGGTTGTGCTTCGCTCTGTGGCCACCAAGCATCATCCCCTCCGGTTCGGTTAATTGATAGCAGACTATTTAGGGAGATAAAAACACTGACTTGAACATCGGCTGGCCCCCGCAAGTCATTGTAAAGGCCACATCGCATTCAAATGCCACTGCGAATGTACAAATGGAAGTAGAATGCGTGCCGCATCCCAAAAAGGGATTGATCAACGGCAAAAGATTTATCCTTATTTATATTAGGTTGTCTCAGAAGTTCGTGCGTATTTTGAACTTATTTTTGAGCCTGCACTATTCCAAGCACGTGTGCAACCTATCATCATTATATGTACCACCACTATCAGTGACTTGTTACCAACATCCAACCAAAGATTGGCAACTTAACTCTCAAAGGGCTGGCAGTTATGAGCTGAAAAAGGCAGTGAGGTCGATTTTGAGGTGCTAATGGGAATCGTATTTTTTGTCGTCAAGAAGGCGGCTGAGCAGAAAGGGCAGATGTCTTTCGAAAGAGAATGACTACCGCTGCACGATGAATGTGGTAGGCCTTTTCAGCTGGGCTTCGATATTCAGAATCGCTTCATTATCGAAATGTGTGGCCTCGGGTGTTGTGGAGCGTACACACTTTTTCGAGTTTTAACGACATTTGTTGGGGTTTCACCGTGAGTCTCTGCCGTTGATCTCCCTACACTTGAGTGAATTCATATCTATAATGATTGACATGTCTCTAGTGGCTTACTCGATAACGCTCCAAAAGAGGTGGAGCACGACCTTGTGGTGAATTTCTTCACTTTTCACCCTCTTCTGTCCGATCTAGTCCCTGGAGATTCTAGGTGTGGTTGTCATGGAACCTGAGCTTCTCAACTGCAGTAGTAGCTTTGTTCAACCAGGGCGTACGGATGGAGCTGGACACAAATTGTAGACGGGACTCGTGCCGCACTCCTGTCATCAGTGATCAACTCATGAGGGAATCTTTGGTGAGGCTTCAACCATTCTACGAAGGAGCGAGAACCTCTACGCATTGTGCATCTGGAACACCAGGATGTGGTTGCCACAAAGCAGGTAGCCCCGTGTGGAGTGACTCCCACGAGAGAGCACAGATTCTCCAAATCCGACACTGATGGCCTCTCTGAACGTGGATTTTTCTACCGGCTGTAGTCTCCTGGGCAGAGAAGATCCAGCTATTCTGATACCTCACTGTTGGTGAGGGCGAGGAGATGTATCGCGATGCAGATGCCGCTTCAGGCTTCAATCGGTTTGTGGCTCAGTAGAGCTGCTTAAGTCAGAGCGCGAAAAACATAGCTCTTTTCTCTTTCCACTTTGAACTCGAAGAAGGCGACGATGGTGGGCAGGATTCGGGTATAAGCTACTGCACAGTGTGCCCTATCCACAGCCTACGTGAACACATTTTGAATTTGTTGAAGGAGCTTGTGGCATGAGATCCAAAAAATACGCACGAACTTTCGAGACAACCTAATAATAAAATGCTATGATCAAATCCTGACCCTAGTTGTGATCGGATAGGCGACCACTTGTGATAGTCGATCGCTGGACAAGAACCAGAATGTCATTCCTGATGTCCATAGTATGCCATATCCAACAGCCGGTAACACCAGAGCACGATCAACGTACGCTTTTCGTCGCGTCGAATTATGCAGTACAGTACAAAGTAGATTGTAGAAAAGACAAACACAGTAGAATAGAAAGACCATATGTAATCGAACACTGAAATCTACCTAGATTAAAGCGAATACTCCAAAACTAGCGGACTCATGGTCAGATGTGTTTATTTACTCCTCTACCTCTGTATGGGTCGTTAGATGGATGTCGTTGCTTGAGTATATCTAGAGGCGACATCATCAAACCATGAAGTATAGCCAACACCATTGTCATAATGATATATCTGGAAAATTTCCAATTTTCGAGAAAAAATCATCAATTATCACCGTCAGTTATCATTATTACTGAATATCTCATGGCAATAACAATACAGGTGCGCAAAATTACTTGCTAAATTTCCACTTTTGAAGACCTGCAAAAGAATAAATTGGGCGCTCAATTTCTAGCAGAAATTCACGAATGGAATTCCCTTGCCAAAGTGGCTTAACATTTTTACCTTCTCGGACCCGGTACTAGCCTTTACTTGTGAAGAGGGGTCATCTACAGGGGCGTGTAGGTGTTTTCGATCGATATCTCGTCTCACAACGCTGGCCCCTGGTTCTTTAATAGCTCCCTGCTGTGGGCTCTTAGGGCGCAACGCCTTGCAGAAAACCGCTTCGACGCGCTTCCTCTTGGGTCGAAACAGGGTCAAGCGTGCGTTGAGGAATCCTCGACACGTCACAGGGGGGGTCGTATTGGCCCGCTGGGAGGAAGAGATCGGGCCGGATTGATGCAGTAGGATCATCACCTGTCGGAGGACAAACATCAAGGATCGAGTCGATGCCAGGCCAGAGGATTTCCAATGAAAATGATATTTCCCCACACAAAATTTTCGTGATTCTGAGGTGTCCGCGTAGTAATTCTTAGTTACTTCAGTGTTTTATCACCACACAAGTTAAAGAATCCGAAATTCGTTTTCCAAGGGATATTTTATCTTTCAAGTGAGTCCTCGAATCTGAAGGGATGTGAAGCACACGGCGCATCCCAGAGTGGGCCCAGTTGTTGCGCGCGCTTCAGCTACGGCTCTCTGGAGAAAGAATCTCAATTCAGGAAAATCAAGAGGATTCTGAAAGGGTACAGGAAGGAGTACACCATGCAATCAGAAATGCTGCCTTCAGCGTCAAATTAATGAGCATTGTAAGTGGTAAAAGATGGAAGATACGCTAAAATTTTTTTACACTTTTGGAAAGAGAAAGAGCACGAGGATTTCGAATCTGCTCCTACTTTAGTACGTAATCGCCCTGAAAGGAGCTATAGTCGTTGAAATAGTGCCAATGCAGCGAAAAAGTACCTTTCGGCGGTACTCGGGCAAAATCCTCAACGTGGCATTTTTTAAATAGTGAACGTATTTAGCAGTTCTAGTTGCCTTTTGAAAGAGCAAATCTTCTAGTTTATGATGACGTATTAACTTTCCAGATTGCATGAGTTTGAACGGAGTTATGGCTTTGGAAAGCGTAAAAACTCGCACTCATCACGAATTTTCCTCGTTAATTTTGCAAAAATCCTCAACGTGGCCATTTTTTGAATACTGGACGTATAAGCTGCTTTAGCAATGGTTTGGTAGAGAAAATCTTCTAGTTTTGTCTGCCATATTAACTTTTCGAATTTGACGAAAATGAAGCAAGTTATTGCTTCGGAAAGTGTAAAAACTCGTGCTCGTCATGAATTTATGATCGAATTTGCTATTTGGCATAAATTTTTGTGATTCAAGATAAGGTTAATAATATATGTTGAAAAAGCTCTTCACAAAACTTCAAATCTGCTTTCAGACTGAAAATTCGTCATATTTGAAGAAAGTTATAATCATTTGAATATTTGTTCAAATTTCAATAGTAAATAAGCTGCTCCACGGTCAACGCCAAAGTCCAGTCAACACACAGCTGGCGAAGGCGGTTAAAAAGCTTCTTTCAACTGAAGGGCTACGTGCAAATTGAGAACCACAATCTGTGTAGTACTAGAATTTGGTAAGTCTTGTGGAGGAAATAAATAAAGAGATGTTGTCAAGAGTGTTGTCATAGTATGCCATTTTTAGTGAATAGTTTGTCGTTTTTGCTCCTTTTCTCGTTTGCTCGTTTGGTAGGACTCATCAATAATGATCATTCTTTGACTTTTTCACTTTTGTAATTCTTAAAGCGATTTTGGTGGAGCGGTGGGGTAGCAGGGCTTTTTATGAAGCAGTTTTGGGGGGAGAATTAAACA
>MU900199.1:0-10972 GCA_036418205.1 Ostertagia ostertagi | reverse complement strand
CTTCGAGCGCTGGCATCGTCTGGCTCACATCCTACTACCAGCACATTACAGACATGTGGAGAAATCACATTGCTACACTGACAGAACACCATAGTAATTCAAGTTTATATTACTTACTGAACTAATTGTAAGCACAATTAGTTAAGGTGTTAGTATTCCTACGTGGAATAAAAGTACACGCATAATCTTAGTTCCACCTACAAATTTCCCAAAAACTAGAATTTGGAGATGTTTTTGAAAAGGGCTCTACAGACAAATTGTGACACATGCAAATGCGAATCTGAATATTATCACGGAAATCCAGTTTGAGAAAGCAAAAATTTTTTATCCTCATTTTTTCGAAAATACCCGACTTGCCTATGACGCAAAATCATAGTTCCACCACATGTTTCTCTGCTGCATTTTGCTTTCCCCAATCAAATTTTGAAATTATTACCCACTCAAGTCCCTTAGCTTATAGCAAAGGCAAAACCGCTGTCGAACTTCCGTAAAAGGAAAACCCTAGCAAAAGAGACGCAGCAGTTGTTGAAGTGTCAGCTCACGCTAGAATTTGTCGGGGTGGCTTCATAACGAACAAGTTTCTCAAGGATGCTACAGGATATGATTCTGGGAAGAACCCTGATTACTATCCGACCGAGATAAGCGCCGTATCGTGAGAAAATAATACGACTTTATCCAGACGGGTACGGAAATCAAAACTTCTTCAAAAGTTAGTGTCTCAATGGAAGCAGTTTCACGTGTTTTACAACACGCTCGTGACAGTCCATGTCTGGAGGATAAGAAATACGCTTTTAGTGAAAAGAAATCAGAGAAGAAAACGAGCCATTTTTCTCAAAAAGTTTTGCTAAGTAGAGCGAAGTGAGGACACTTTTTTATCTGTGATATTTTGGAACCTCTGACCATCCTCCTGATCATTTTCTTCTCCATACATGTGTGCTACGAAGTAGAAAACCGATCTGAAGAAAGAAAAACGTTAAGAGAAAGAAAAGACGCAAATCAAAAGTCGCAAATGAAAGAATGCCACCGCTTCACTCGAACTGGCTGAGCTTTCAAAGAAAAATGGCTCGTTTTTCTCTCTGATTTCTTCTCACTGAAAGCGTATTTCTTATCCTCCAGACATGGACTGTCACGAGCGTGTTGTAAAACACGTGAAACTGCTTCCATTGAGACACTAACTTTTGAAGAAGTTTTGATTTCCGTACCCGTCTGGATAAAGTCGTATTATTTTCTCACGATACGGCGCTTATCTCGGTCGGATAGTAATCAGGGTTCTTCCCAGAATCATATCCTGTAGCATCCTGAGAAACTTGTTCGTTATGAAGCCACCCCGACAAATTCTAGCGTGAGCTGACACTTCAACAACTCCTGCGTCTCTTTTGCTAGGGTTTTCCTTTTACGGAAGTTCGACAGCGGTTTTGCCTTTGCTATAAGCTAAGGGACTTGATGGGTAATAATTTCAAATTTGATTGGGTAAAAGCAAAATGCAGCAGAGAAACATGTGGTGGAACTATGATTTTGCGTCATAGGCAAGTCGGGTATTTTCGAAAAAATGAGAAGATTAGAGATTCGCATTTGCATGTGTCACAATTTGTCTGTAGAGCCCTTTTGTGCAAAAACATTGCTTCAAACTCTCTGTTTTTGGGAAAGTGCCCCCCGGCACGTTACTTGATAGTGGAGTAAATTACGGTCGCAATGTACGTCAAACCTCTCCGCCGTGGGGCATGTTGCCTACGTCGCCTGATCCGGTTGGTCCGGGACCAGCCCAAGGAGATTTTCTTCATCGTCGTCCTGAGTGCGACGGAATAGTGAATATTGAATAGGTTCTAAGGGCTCGTGCCCTAAGTAGCAGCCACACCGGGACCAGCCTGGGCGAGGGGCCGAAGTCTCTCCGAGAGCGGCTAGTTAGTTGGGCCGGCAGGGAGAGACGCACTGATGACGTAGTGGGAGCCGGTAGCAAGGCTACGGGCAAGGCAACCGCGCAGACGATGTTGTAGAAAGTCGACTGACGATGCCACTTGGATGGCCGCGGTTTCCCGCATAATCGATGTATGGAGCAACGGCAGGTGGTCAAGGTGGCTGGACTACGGTAGGAACCAACACGCCCGGGGGAAAACCTTGGGGAGCGATCTCGCGATTCGCGACAGGACGATGCAGCGGGGCGTCATCCTTATATCCTACTATATATAATTCGCTAAGTATGTCTGTGTGTGTGTGTGTGTGTAGTAGTCTGTGTGTGTGTGTGTGTGTGTTTGTCACGAAATTCGTAGCTCGGGTCACAGCAACGATAGCGCCATGGTTCTTACAAATGTTATAGGGGGTGGGATGGGGACTCAAGTGGTACGTGATAGGAACTGATAACGACTGATAATAGCTGATAAGAGGGGCTAGAAAGCGAGCATCGCCAATTTCGTTTTGTCGTTCATATTAGTACTAGAGCGTCCATACTTACAAGTGTTATGTGGGGTGGTCCCGGGACAATGGTGGTACATGAATGGAAGCGATAGCAACTGATAAGGGCTGATAAGGGGCGTCAGAACGCAAAAGTCGTCGATTCCGTTACCCAGCTTCGCGTTGACACTACAGCGTCCATACTCGCAGGTGTCATGTGGGGTGGGACGGGGACATTGTTGGTAGGTGATGGAAAGTGGTTACAACTGATAAGGGCTGATAAGGGGCGTCAGAACGCAAAAGTCGTCGATTCCGTTACGCAGCTTGCGTTGACACTAGAGCGTCCATACTCGCAGGTGTCATGTGGGGTGGGACGGGGATTGTTGGTAGGTGATGGAAAGTGGTTACAACTGATAAGGGCTGATAAGGGGCGTCAGAACGCAAAAGTCGTCGATTCCGTTACGCAGCTTGCGTTGACACTACAGCGTCCATACTCGCAGGTGTCATGTGGGGTGGGACGGGGACATTGTTGGTAGGTGATGGAAAGTGGTTACAACTGATAAGGGCTGATAAGGGGCGTCAGAACGCAAAAGTCGTCGATTCCGTTACGCAGCTTGCGTTGACACTACAGCGTCCATACTCGCAGGTGTCATGTGGGGTGGGACGGGGACATTGTTGGTAGGTGATGGAAAGTGGTTACAACTGATAAGGGCTGATAAGGGGCGTCAGAACGCAAAAGTCGTCGATTCCGTTACGCAGCTTGCGTTGACACTAGAGCGTCCATACTCGCAGGTGTCATGTGGGGTGGGACGGGGACATTGTTGGTAGGTGATGGAAAGTGGTTACAACTGATAAGGGCTGATAAGGGGCGTCAGAACGCAAAAGTCGTCGATTCCGTTACGCAGCTTGCGTTGACACTACAGCGTCCATACTCGCAGGTGTCATGTGGGGTGGGACGGGGACATTGTTGGTAGGTGATGGAAAGTGGTTACAACTGATAAGGGCTGATAAGGGGCGTCAGAACCCAAAAGTCGTCGATTCCATTACCCAGCTTCGCGTTGACACTACAGCGTCCATACTCGCAGGTGTCATGTGGGGAGGGTGGGACGGGGACATTGTTGGTAGGTGATGGAAAGTGGTTACAACTGATAAGGGCTGATAAGGGCGTCAGAGCCAACCCAAGTCGTCGTCGATTCCGTTACGCAGCTTGCGTTGACACTGGAGCGCCCCTACTTACAAATTGTATTTGTAGTGGTACAAGGCCAGGAAGTGCGCGGTGGCTAGGGATAGTTCAGCGGTCCCTTGGGAGTTGGGAGGCAGCGTGGCGTAGACGGTCAAGTGGGGATCGGCAGAATACTCAACAGGATCGGCAGAATACTGGAAGACGTGGGAGTGAAGGTCGACGGCCGGCAACTACACCACCTTCGTTTTGCTGACGACATCGTTCTTATAAGCGGAGCGAATGCTGGCTGATTTCGACTGCGCCTGTGGTAAGGTTGGTCTACAGCTGAACCTAACGAAGACGATGTTTATGAGAAACGGATTGGTTCCTGATGCCCCATTCACGCTCAACGGAACGAACATCACCGAATGCTCCAGCTACGTGTACCTAGGTCGGGAAATCAATATGATGAACGACCTAGCTCCAGAGCTGAGCAGGAGGAAACGAGCGGCATGGGGAGCGTTCAAGAACATCGAGGGAGTAGTGAAGAAGACGAAGAACATCCGGCTCCGTGCCCACCTCTTCGATTCCGCTGTCCTTCCTGCCCTAACCTACGCCTCAGAGACTTGGACTCTGCGCAGGCAGGACGAGCATGCGGTCAGCGTTATCCAACGCGCTGTCGAGAGGACGATGCTAGGAGTAACCCTATACACGCAAGTGCAGAGGGGAATCCGGAGTTCCGAACTACGCCAACGATCGAAGATCAGGGACGCTGCCGTTTTCGCCAAGGAATCGAAGATAAGGTGGGCCGGACACGTCATGCGATTTTGCGATGACCGTTGGACCAGAGCGGTTACCGACTGGATCCCTCGGGACGTCAAACGAACACCTGGACGACCGCCGGCCCGATGGTCAGACTTCTTCACGAAAGCTCTGAACGAAAGGAATGAAGGACTTCGTGTCCCTCGAGCGAGGAGGATCCACTGGACCACTCTAGCACGCGACAGGGACGAATGGAGACGTTGCTGGCGCCCGCTCGAGCAAATCGACGATCAACGGGACGACAGGTGATACAGGTGATGCTAGTAGAGGGACCTCCAAATATTTTTGGGAAGGAATGTTTTTGGCCTTTTTGCCATCCATTCCAAAACGCTACGCGTTCGAATGGGGAGTAGAAAAGGTTTGTGCATCACTAATTTAGGTGACAGAAAAGGGAGGAAGGGGTCAATGGCATTTTAGGAAATTTCCTATGGCGCCTCGCTGGATCCTACTCCAGCCTGAGGGCTAATACAGGGCGAAGTAATTGAGAAGCTAAGGTGCTTGAAATCCATTATTACAGAAAAGATCTTTCTTTGTCAATCAATTATTGAAATGGAATACTCCTTCAGTTCTTTTTTCATTCGATCACATTCGTGGGGAATCTTGAATATTACAAGGTCTGAACAATGAGCTTCAGGGGCTAGTCAGCTTACAAGTTACTGACTTTATGCTCTAATTAAGAAAGAAAAAACCTTTATAAACAAAACAATTAAAATGGTTCGTTTCGCTCCTTCCTCAGACGAACCTTATTATTTCGTCAATCCCCGGAGCTCATCAGTGAGTTGGGATTGTTCTGGTTGTCACTTCGAGCGCTGGCATCGTCTGGCTCACATCCTACTACCAGCACATTAGAGACATGTGGAGAAATCACATTGCTACACTGACAGAACACCATAGTAATTCAAGTTTATATTACTTACTGAACTAATTGTAAGCACAATTAGTTAAGGATGTTAGTATTCCTACGTGGAATAAAAGTACACGTGCCCTAATCTTAGTTCCACCTGCAAATTTCCCAAAAACTAGAATTTGGAGATGTTTTGAAAAGGCTCTACAGACAAATTGTGACACATGCAAATGCGAATCTGAATATTATCACGGAAATCCAGTTTGAGAAAGCAAAAAATTTTTTATCCTCATTTTTTCGAAAAATACCCGACTTGCCTATGACGCAAAATCATAGTTCCACCACATGTTTCTCTGCTGCATTTTGCTTTTACCCAATCAAATTTTGAAATTATTACCCACTCAAGTCCCTTAGCTTATAGCAAAGGCAAAACCGCTGTCGAACTTCCGTAAAAGGAAAACCCTAGCAAAAGAGACGCAGGCAGTTGTTGAAGTGTCAGCTCACGCTAGAATTTGTCGGGGTGGCTTCATAACGAACAAGTTTCTCAAGGATGCTACAGGATATGATTCTGGGAAGAACCCTGATTACTATCCGACCGAGATAAGCGCCGTATCGTGAGAAAATAATACGACTTTATCCAGACGGTACGGAAATCAAAACTTCTCGAAAGTTCTAGTGTCTGCAATCGAAGCAGTTTCATCTTGTTCTTATCCGCACGAGACTATTGACTTCAACAGCAGTGTTGTAACTACAACACGCTCGTGACAGTCCATGTCTGGAGGATAAGAAATACGCTTTTAGTGAAAAGAAATCAGAGAAGAAAACGAGCCATTTTTCTCAAAAAGTTTTGCTAAGTAGAGCGAAGTGAGGACACTTTTTTATCTGTGATATTTTGGAACCTCTGACCATCCTCCTGATCATTTTCTTCTCCATACATGTGTGCTACGAAGTAGAAAACCGATCTGAGAAAGAAAAACGTTAAGAGAAAGAAAGACGCAAATCAAAAGTCGCAAATGAAAGAATGCCACCGCTTCACTCGAACTGGCTGAGCTTTCAAAGAAAAATGGCTCGTTTTTCTCTCTGATTTCTTCTCACTGATGAAAGCGTATTTCTTATCCTCCAGATACAATGGACTGTCACGAGCGTGTTGTAAAACACGTGAAACTGCTTCCATTGAGACACTAACTTTTGAAGAAGTTTTGATTTCCGTACCCGTCTGGATAAAGTCGTATTATTTTCTCACGATACGGCGCTTATCTCGGTCGGATAGTAATCAGGGTTCTTCCCAGAATCATATCCTGTAGCATCCTTGAGAAACTTGTTCGTTATGAAGCCACCCCGACAAATTCTAGCGTGAGCTGACACTTCAACAACTCCTGCGTCTCTTTTGCTAGGATTTTCCTCGACGGAAGTTCGACGGCGGTTTTGAATTTGCTGTAATCTAAGGGACTTGAGTGGGTAATAATTTCAAAATTTGATTGGGTAAAAGCAAAATGCAGCAGAGAAACATGTGGTGGAACTATGATTTTGCGTCATAGGCAAGTCGGGTATTTTCGAAAAAATGAGGATAAAAATTTTTGCTTTCTCAAACTGGATTTCCGTGATAATATTCAGATTCGCATTTGCATGTGTCACAATTTGTCTGTAGAGCCCTTTTCAAAAACATCTCCAATTCTAGTTTTTGGGAAATTTGTAGGTGGAACTAAGATTATGCGTCGCAGTGTACTCAAACCTCTCCGCCGTGGGGCATGTTGCCTGTACGTCGCCTTGATCCGTGTCCTGGGACCTAGCCAAATGGAATATTCTCTCGTCGCCCTGAGTGCGACCCCGGAATCCAGAATATTGAAATAGTTCTAAAACTTCGTGCCCCTAACAGCAGCTCACAGATCCTGGGACCAGCCTGGGCGAGGGGGCCGAAGTCTCTCCGAGAGCGAAACGGCAGAGCCGTTGCGCACGTTAGTAGGGCCGGCTGAACTAGTTAGTTGACGCCGGCAGGGAGAGACGCACTGATGACGTAGTGGGAGCCGGTAGTAAGGCTACGGGCAAGGCAACCGCACAGACGATGTTGTAGAAAGTCGACTGACGATGCCATCATCGATGCCACTTGGATGGCCGCGGCTTCCCGCATAATCGATGTATGGAGCAACGGCAGGTGGTCAAGGTAGCTGACTACGGTAGGAACCAACACCGTCGACCCGGGAAAAACCTTGGGAGCATCTGCGATTCCCGCGATCAAGATCCCATCTGCGTTATCCTACTATATATAATTCGCTAAGTATGTCTGTGTGTGTGTGTAGGTCTGTGTGTGTTTGTCACGAAATTCGTAGCTCGGTCACAGCAACGATAGCGCCATGGTTCTTACATATGTTATAGGGGGTGGGATGGGGACACAAGTGGTACGTGATAGGAACTGATAACGACTGATAATAGCTGATAAGAGGGGCTAGAAAGCGAGCATCGCCAATTTCGTTTTGTCGTTCATATTGGTACTAGAGCGTCCATACTTACAAGTGTTATGTAGTGTGGTCCCGGGACAATGGTGGTACATGAATGGAAGCGATAGCAACTGATAAGGGCTGATAAGGGGCGTCAGAACGCAAAAGTCGTCGATTCCGTTACGCAGCTGCGTTGACACTAGAGCGTCCATACCGCATGTCCGGTGTGGGTGGGACGGGGACATTGTTGGATAGGTGATGGAAAGTGGTTACAACTGATAAGGGCTGATAAGGGGCGTCAGAACGCAAAAGTCGTCGATTCCGTTACGCAGCTTGCGTTGACACTAGAGCGTCCATACTCGCAGGTGTCATGTGTGGGTGGGACGGGGACATTGTTGGTAGGTGATGGAAAGTGGTTACAACTGATAAGGGCTGATAAGGGGCGTCAGAATGCAAAAGTCGTCGATTCCGTACGGTTTCGCCAGCCTAGTTGACACTAGAGCGTCCGTACTCCGGTGTCATGGGCTAACGGGGACAGTTGTGTGAGTGAATGCAAGTGGTTTAATGTTACTAACTACAAGCCGCTGTAAAGGCGTCAGAAATGCAAAGTCGTCGACTTCCTTACCAGACTGCGTTGAGACACTCCCCAATGCGCTCATACTCTCAGCTTTCGTGTGGGGGAACGGGAACATGCATGATAGCATAACATGTTACGCAGCTTGCGTTGACACTACAGCGTCCATACTCGCAGGTGTCATGTGGGGTGGGACGGGGACATTGTTGGTAGGTGATGGAAAGTGGTTACAACTGATAAGGGCTGATAAGGGGCGTCAGAACGCAAAAGTCGTCGATTCCGTTACGCAGCTTGCGTTGACACTACAGCGTCCATACTCGCAGGTGTCATGTGGGGTGGGACGGGGACATTGTTGGTAGGTGATGGAAAGTGGTTACAACTGATAAGGGCTGATAAGGGGCGTCAGAACGCAAAAGTCGTCGATTCCGTTACGCAGCTTGCGTTGACACTAGAGCGTCCATACTCGCAGGTGTCATGTGGGGTGGGACGGGGACATTGTTGGTGGGTGATGGAAAGTGGTTACAACTGATAAGGGCTGATAAGGCGCGTCAGAACGCAAAAGTCGTCGATTCCGTTACGCAGCTTGCGTTGACACTAGAGCGTCCCTACTTACAAATTCTATTTGTAGTGGTACGTGCACATTGTATCATTGTATGACCAGCTTACTTAATAGCAGTCTATTGCATAAACTCAATCAAGTCTTCAGCAAATGATAACTTTCATTTCTATCAAGAAAGCCCAAACTCATTAAACCGCTAATCCTTTCGGGGTTCTAAATAATGGTGAATGTAAATAAATGATAAGCCTTAGCTCCTCACTTATGTAAATAGGCATATTTCATTTTCATTTTGAGACTGACAGCAATCCTATTCACCGCTAAATTATCTGAATTCAAGAAGAATGCTGGATGTTTACAGTTGTGAGATAAATATGCCAGTTCAGCTCCAGACGTTATCACGCGTATTCTCGATGGACTTCAGCGAAACTGGGAAAGGTCTAACACATTCAATAGTGAGGTGGTTAATGGAGTACCTCATGCTGATATTCCATGGGTCCTCCAGTTTCGCTAAAGCCTGCCGTGTGATGCGCGCGATAGCGGGCGGAGCAAAACTGGTGATAAAAGGATAAAGCATTTGCCGTTGATCAATCCCTTTTTGGGATGCGGCACGCATTCTACTTCCATTTGTACATTCGTAGTGGCGTTTGAATGCGATGTGGCCTATACAATGACTTGCGGGGGCCAGCCGATGTACAAGTCAGTGTTTTTATCCTCCCAGACAAGTCTGGTACCAATTAACCGACCCCGGAGGGATGGAAGGCTTGGTTGGCCCGGGCGACTCACGACCCAGGATTTGATCCCCGGACCGCTCGCGTGGTAAGCGTGCCACTTGCCACTACACCACTTCCGCCCCACACCAAGCATATGAGCATTTTTTGTTTTTGAAGAACGTAAGCACTCTTCCGCAACGCGATCGTCGCAGTGTTAACAGCAGCATGATCGGTGGGGAGCGGTTTGGAAGTTGGTTCTGACAACAGCTCTCGAAAGGAATAGCACCAGTCAGACAAGTGGAAATCACTTGAACCCACCTGATCGAATATGACAAGGGTGCAGTTCGATTCAGAGAAGCATATCTCTAGGCATTTGTCCAGAGCTCCTACAAGGTTAGTTGTTAACGGCGTCATTGTCCATGTTTCTGGAGGAGGAAGAAAGGTGCAGAAAAGTGCTGGTGGCACCTGAAAAAATGTGAGCGATGGTTCACAGTACTCCTCGGCCTTCAAAAAGTGTTTAGTTGGTCTGAATTCTAGCTGTCATTTATAGAAAAACCACTAGAGAGCCTTAGTCGACTCTATCCGCTTGCGTATAGTTTTTATAACAAAGAATGTGCACAGCTCAACCTTAACGATGCTGGTCATTGTGAGATTTCTTGTAGTACCTGAAAAAATATGATTGAAGAGGCTCACTGTGTGAAGGGTAGTGGATATGACAGCTCCCATACGAGTACCAATGGTAAAGAGGACCACTGAGCGGCCCACTCGTGACGCGAGGAGCCTGCAGGATCCAAAAAAGGAATAACAAGTATAGCCCAATTCCATTGGTTTTTCTGTTGTTCCGTTCGATTTTTTGTTCCCTTTGTCCCTCGGCATTTCCTTTTTACCAACTAATAAGCCATCGTACCCAGTGCTGGTAATTTGTCCAAAAACAGAGATCGCATTCGGCCAATAGAACATAGCACAGCTCGAACAATATAATCATGACCTTGAAGTAGCTAGCAATCAAAGTTACTATTTGGAGTGCCACATTGATTGCCCGGCTTCCAATACTTTGAAGGGTTGAAACTACGTCCGCGTCAGCTCGGGAATAATGTACACGAGATAATCACGCTGGGAAATGCAAAGAGGAATTTTCCGAGCTTGACCTTTTAGGAACTTTCAATAATTCTTGCGTTTTTTGAGCAACTATTATAGTTTGGCAAAATAATGCGGAGTATATAAGTCAAGACCTGTTCTTAAATACTGTAACTTATTCCTATAGAGCAACCTTATTCTGAGAAATTTCCCCAGCAACAAATTTTGAATCCTAGAATATACTACCAGATTAGTCCCCCGTCAACCGCCGGGACCTTCCTTTCCTGCGCAAGCTTTCTATCCTCCGCTATGGTCCCTTCCTCCTGTGACACCAACACCTCTGGAAGTGACGCGTATGCAACACAATGGTGTTTCATACAGTAGAAGGGACACAATCATGA
>MU900168.1:0-16670 GCA_036418205.1 Ostertagia ostertagi | reverse complement strand
ATCAACGGGCAAGGAAGGGGTCCCATTTCTCGAGTTCTGGGCCGTTTCTCATGGTTTTTCCTTCTTCTCGTGCATCACTGATTAAATCTAATTCAATTTCCACTGGGCTGCTTTTTCACCGTGGAAACCGCCTTTGAATACGAGACCAAAGTATCCTCTATCGAATCATAGTTCGAGTTATCGCATCAATAACTCGTAATGCAGTGTAGAATTTGGGCACTTCCAACTGCGTCCACATTTATGTCCGAAGCTCAGGGCGTCAAAGCTCTCATGATCCGGACTTGCATCCTGTGTGAGTCTTACCTCAATATCACCTCCCCCACAAGAAGAGGCTTAGTATGAGGCCTTCAAAAGATAGTTGTAGGAGCTCAAGCAGGGTGGCCGAAGTTCCAAAGACAAGGAGCTTTTGTGTGTTCGTCAGTATGAAAACGCTCTTCAGCGTTCACCTGAAAACGGTAGCATTATTCGTACATTGAGGAAAGCTCTATGCTTCTTGATCAATATGAACTGACAAGAGAGCGGGAATCAACACAATGAGGGATTTCTCCGACTCACTAGTCCAGAGGTAAAGGAGAAGGCAACTTGCAGTCAAAAATGGGACCTTCATCTCACACTCTCAGGGTTCCATTTTTACCGTTCTTTTCGTAGCCGTTTCTTGGATAGAAAGTCAACGCAGCTCAAGACTTACCTTTGCAAGAACGTTGCCCAGAGGCCAGCTTGATTTGCCACTCTCTCTCTCTGAAGTTCCTCTGTAAAGGATAAAGGATAAAGCATTTGCCGTTGATCAATCCCTTTTGGGATGCGGCACGCATTCTACTTCCATTTGTACATTCGTAGTTTGAATGCGATGTGGCCTATACAATGACTTGCGGGGCCAGCCGATGTACAAGTCAGTGTTTTTATCCTCCCAGACAAGTCTGGTACCAATTAACCGACCCCGGAGGGATGGAAGGCTTGGTTGGCCCGGGCGACTCACGACCCAGGATTTCGATCGCGTGCGTGGTAAGCGTGCCACTTACCACTACACCACATTCCGCCCTTTTTACATCCTTTATTTCTTTTTTTCAAGAAGCGAAACAGTTCACGGGAATTCGATCGCGTTCTTCGCTCAATAGTGAAGCGTCGGCGGTAAGCCTCCAGGGATTAAGTAGGAAGGTGTACTCTGGATGGGAGAAGAGGTTCAATCGAGTCGGACGCAGTGTTGCTCTCTGCATAATCATCCCAATGGTGAAATTACGTTGGAACGCTCGGGAACGACTACGGTCGGTTGCATTGCTCAGGCTGACTATCCCCTCTTTGTTACCATGCAATACCATTCTTTCAGTTGACTTATGTAGCCAATACATCAGTCATTTTGCAATCTGTCAAATATTCCTAGGTGACTCGACCGGGTGGAATTATAGTTTATTGATTTATTTGTACCATCGCACATTATAATCAATTTTTGCATATATTATAGATGCATATGGATATATTGGACCCAATCTTGGGGAATATCCCAAAGGTTGGACACCGATCCGTCACCTTCCGCGTTGCGGTACACGTCCATAACTCTCGGATAGTCCCAAGCTTGAGAAGAGGAAAGCTCCCCATCCCCTGTCTCGTTGGAGCTTGCTGCACCAGCCCTTTGAGCTTCAGCAATTGCTGCCTCTTTCCCTCTTCGATTTGAGTCAATCTTCTCCACACCCCTGTTCCTTTCTCCGCTGAGTAGAACGCCCTTCATCAACATCCATGCCCGCTGCATGCGTGGTTCTTATTTTCTCGCAGCTACCATTTGCCGTTGCTGCCGCTCCGCGTAAATATTCGGTGCACGAGCTTGTCCTGGCTTCTGGCCTTCAACTAAGGTCCGAAAGAATTGCTGTTCTGTAATGTTCTGTGCTGTCATGGCGTCCTTGGCCTACCGTCCTCACTCCTTCGTTTTTCGGCCCCAGACTACAGTCACTCATAATTAGAGTTCCCACCTCCTGCAAGAGAATCGCCTCTGAACCTTCCTTCTGAAACCTTCCACTATACAAGGAAGTCATAGGAAGAGCTCCCACCAAGACCTCCTCGCCGTTCTCGGAATATAAGGTCTAGGGATCGCCCCCGTATGTTTCTACACCGAGTTCGCCGCCATGGTTTGCCCTGCGCTGCTCGCTATGGCTACGGTTCAACTCCTTGTGGCTTGCAACTCGGCCTCTTGGTCTTTGGCTCCTTGCCTTTTTCTTCGTGATGCCCTTCAATGTGCTCCAATGCAAAACCGCGCCGCAGCCGCGCGTTCGGAATGATCATTCTTCGGCTCTTTTTCGAATTTCCTACTACAGTGTTTTTTCCAACCAGTGTTTTCTAGTGTGATTGATTTTCAGAACTATTCTGGGGTTTAGTACAGTTAAGGGGGGGGGGGCAATGCGGCACAGTTGCTCTAATGCCAGTTTGGCTCACGGAGTCCTTTAAAGTTGCGAAGTGCTATCAGGCTTTTTCCTACGTTGTTTGTTCTGGTTTTTGTATAATGTATGTGTTCTGTGCTTTGTAACGTAAACGTCAATGAAGAGTAATATTTCACTAGTGATCAGTTAGGACTAAGCCTAAGAAGGGGAAGGGAAACCCTCCTCCGAGAAAACAAGGATTGCTCACGAACCCGCAGTTTTCCCTCAGTCTAGAGGCTTGTCTAACTTATTACTAGAGAATAATCTATTCCGTTTTCAACGCGCTCTGCACTCGCAAGCCTGCACCAACTGGAATAGATCAAAATTTTGTTTCCTTGTCAGTGCAAAACATGTTGATAGAGAGCATTTGTCATCGGACGAGAACTGAAACTGAGACAAGCAAAATGGAAGCGGCTGCTTTGGCCAGAAAAAAGAGACTTTTGGAAATGAAATCACGCCTGCATGGCATTGAAATGAAGTGAGTGTTCATTACAAGGGTTCCATGATGTTTTAGTCCCACGAGGCGTTTGAAGGCGAATGAAGATTCGCCAGGTAAAACTCGCATTGCATTTTTCCGGGATAATAGTATATAAGTATGACTAGGTCCAACAAAAATCGTATAACTTCGTATAATGTATGACTTGCCGAGAGGGGAGAATGTCAACTGACAAAATGTTCCCTGTGTTTGATAGGTACGTGGCTTCCACCTATCACCTGATCAAGAACGCTTCCGCAAGTTCTTTTTAGGGGTCATTCAGTAAGTGGCGTGGGGTGCAACCACCTGCCACTTACAGATAGCCTCCGTTTCTTGCAGGAGGGAATCCCGAGATGCTGAACTAATATGCTCCGCTTTACACCCACCCGGACACAGTTCCCTGCATCTGCAAAATAAGCTGAATTCCTTTAGGAAGATATGTGATCGCACTCTTTCCCTCTTTGCTGGATATAACCCTTTTCGGTACCGCAAAAAACGCGGTCCAATTTTCTCCTCTTGTCTTCCGAACTCATTGAAATTTCCCTATAGTTTATTTGATCGCGAAACAGCCTAATTCGCTTTTTTTCGCCATTTATAAAGATCTTTGCTATTGACTAGCGAAAAGAGCTATTTATTCATTGACTATTTGCTTATTGAAGTTTTCCCCTTCTAAAGTAGCTAGTGTCACTTTGGAATAAGCATTGTGAGTATATATGCGTATTGATACAAAAGTTCTGTTACAGGGAGGAAGATTACAAAGAAGAAAGCCAGGAAACGAAGAAGAGTAAAGCGGAAGAGAAAACGTTCAGGTAAGTCTTCTTTGTTGTTTGTGAGTCGTCATGTCATTTTTTCCCAGTTTCTCGGTTTCTTTGCATTTTTTTTCCTTTCAGAAGCTACAAGCCTTCATCAGAAGCAATTGGAAAAGTAGCACAAGACAAAATTAAACTTGATGTCGTTGAAGAGCTCATTGCGTCTCATTTAGAGGTAAGAGGTTTCTTCTGTCATTGCTATTGCAAATGCTCCAGGGTTTTTAAGGTGTTCTTTAAAAATGCTTCTATTGGTAACAGAATACACATGCCTTCAGGATGCTAAAAATGTGAAGCCTGTAGAAACTGTCGATTTGTCAACGTTAGCACCGAAGAAAGTTGACTGGGATTTGAAGAGAGATATAGAAAAGAAACTGCAGGAACTAATGTTTGGCTTGGCATACGTTTTCACATCTTTTACCCCAAGTTAGCCTCACACCAAAAATTTTGTCGTTGTTTTTGGCTGCAGTTTTGAGATCAGTATCTCTGAAATACAATCCATTCATCATTTGGGCTGTCTCAGTAGAAATTATGCCACTTCTCATTGTCTACCTCTCTCGCATCATCCGCCCGTACTCAGATTTTCTCCCTTCCTGTGGTGCAGAAGTGTATCTTCCATTATGTAAAGTGCGTAACATGAGTCTCAAAAGATTAGATATGGGATGGTTGGCGGACTACTTAACTCAGCCCTCGTATAACCGCTCTTGCGCTGCTACTTGCGGGTCTCTCTCCTCTCCAAGGCTTGGTCCCAGACTATGTGCTCTAGCCATCGCGGTAGGACCGTTAAGGAGAAATCAGGTATTCCGTAAACACTATGAAATCGTCAAAACTAGGATGGATGTTTGTCGTTTAATACTGCAGAGTGTGTGCTTCGAAGAGTTCCAAAGTTTTTCTTCCTTCTATGGGTAATCCTTGTCTTGCGTTGGGGCGGTATTCAATTCTTCCCCCAAGGAGATGCGTCCCCCTCCTCTGATTCAGTCTTCCTCCAGCACTGGGGGTTGCGTCATAGGACCGCAATACCTCTGTGTTTTCATCGACCAGAGAGTTGGAGCAGCGCGACTAACCTTCACTGTTGAAGCACTTTTCTCCTGAGAGGTCGCGCTGCTGTAAGTGTCTGGCAGGTAGAAACACAGAGGTATGCGACCTAGACGCAAACCTTTCTGTCTCCGCGCCATATCTGTAGGTGACTTGAATCAAGAAAGGGACGCAATCCGCCCGGGGCTAGGATTGAATCGGCCCATTAGTCCCTGTTTGCTGATGCTGTTGCTTTGTTTGGAAGCCATCGCAATGTTAATTTAATTGCGCACTCTATGTAGTCGTTTGTGTGCTTCCTTTGAGCTTTGAGGTTTGTTCAGGTTCATCTTTGTACTTCTTCCCAGTCGGAACAATAGCGTAGCAGAGCAAGTTCATATTTCTAATCTTTTCTGAATATTTCTTATTTCTTTCTTTTGTCAATAACTTGGTGGAATGCTACATCCCCTCATCTTTCCACTCTTTCTTCGACCTAATTTTTTTCACACCATTTTTTTCTCGAAGTGTTCACCTTTCCTTTGATTAGGCTCTTCATTTAGAAGCTCGAGAGGAAAACTCAGAAGTGTATCGCAGAAATGATTCGACAACGGTTAGCTGAAGGAAAAGGAGATCTGGCAAGCACTGTCAACGCCGGAGTTTAGGGTTTGACTTACTTGCTTGTTTGTTTTTGTTTTTTTTTGCGATGTATGTATTTTCGGAGCTGTTGACTCATTTGTGGGCTTCAATTGTAAATATGCAATACATGGTATAGTGCACTGGACTGTTGCTCTCGCACCACACAAAAAGGAGAACGCTATATCGAGGTAATGGGATGAATAAGTGATGTTTCTGACCGTGAGCAAAAAAAGTCAGGGCTGTCCTTTAGCGAAGTTTGTAGAGTTTCTGCCGGTTCACAGCCTGTGAACCCAGCGATGACGTCATCGCTGATGCCGGCAGGCTATGCGGTCTCGATCCGTTTATACTTTTGCCGCACTAGTGGCCAGAGCAGACACACACACAGAATTCGTTCATCTTTCGACAGTCGCATTGGAGTATATTCTAGGTTCCTTCTTGAGAAGAGAAGATGGGGCGAGTGTTCCTCATGTCATAAACTCGAAGTACAACGCTTTCGGGCCAAAGCAGTGAAGTGAGAGGCTCAAAGAATGGGACCAGTTGAAAGTTGAGAGGGAGTGATGAGCGAAGAACGTGAATCGCGGCGCGTGTCACATGCGTCGTGGAGTTAGCGATTGCGCGGTTTCGAGCGGTACTTATCCAAATCATACTAGAACTAATATGCAGAGAGTGATAGCGAGCCATGAACGCGTCGTTAGTGCGATGCTTTATATCCTCACATTTTTGCCAACCATTATTGACCCTCGGGATTTTAACGGTTTAGGGTTAAAGTACTCTTTCAAATAAACTTTAAACCTTGTTGACATTTCGTTGCATTGTTATGATTCTGATCTTGTGTTGTTAGTTATTGAACCTCGTCGCTAAACTGTTGTAAGATATACACAATCATGAATAATGTTCATTATCAATACTCTCATATATCTTACTATCACACATAGAGCAAAGGAAATGTACATGTGAAAGCAAATTCTAGGCACTTTTGTCAATGAAACTGCCTATTTTCCATGAAATATTTAGCAAACACTAATTCAAAACTTAGTGTTCCCGTGGGATTTGTAGCTCCTGTAATCAAATATTGGGCTTATTTTTGGCATTTTCACCTTCTTGTAATGAGGTTGTCGTTCTCAATGTCTTCTCGAGATTTCTCATGAAAAGGGATATTCTCCTTGATTATTCGTGGACGATGCTGGTCGGGAACTTGCACGTGTTGAATGGGGCCGTCCAGTTGCTTTGGAATGGGAAAATCTTTAGGCGATGGCTTTACACTGTTCCCATCCCGTGTGTTTATCTCCATGTTCGTCACCACAGCCAACGGATCAGGTCGTACGCCGGTTCTTGACTGAAAAAATAAAGGTAAATAGATAACTCTTGTCAGAAGAACTGAATCAAGATGCAGCGAAGCTGCCGAATTGACAAGGAGCACGTCCTTATGCGGGTCTCTGATTCGGTCTTTGTTCTCCCGAACTCTTGGCCGAGACCATCTGGAAACATCAATTTCAAAGCTAACAAACCGGCATCATTGTCGCATAGTTGGTGATAAATCGCCCTCCTTCTTGGATTTTACACATCAGATCGCCAGCGAAATGTGCTCGAATAGCAAAATCGTCGATGCCGACCACTGTCTCGAACGTGGTGTTGAACCTGAATAAGGGTTCTTCGTAATGGATCATGTAGAGGAAATTTGGCAGTCGTTGGTAGCAGTCGGTTCCCCTTATTCTACCTTACCCGTTCTAAACTACCGTCCCTTCGCAATCAGGTAAATGAAGCCATGTAAAGGGAGTGTCGCGGTCGTACTTACCTGCAGTTCAAAATTGCACGTAACTAGGATGGACTGCCTCCCGTGCACATCGAGTGTGCTGCGCACAACGCGCCCTCGTGCCTTTATCGTATTTTGGCCTTTTTCTTGCGAAATTAAGCTCAAGAATGAGTTGGGTACCCGTTACGGGCACGCAAGCAATGTGTGTGTAACTGCTATCGCGAAGCAGTTCAATTTTCATACTGGCGCTCAATTTAGATTGCAGAATGCTACCCGAAGGTGCTACGCAACGCGTGCGGTGTGTGGGTCGTTAGGTCAAAAGGCGACTTTTTGTTTCTCGCAATGTGAATTTATTCTTTTGCTGCGGAATTCTTGGGTTCACTCATAATATGAAGGGACCTCGGGTTCCGCAGGGAAAGATTCGCTGCGAAATGCGATAAAGGCGCTTTCGGTCCTAGCGGCCCACACCTTCCGCGTGGTGACCTCCTATTTCACATCATTTGGATGATTATTTTCCACCTCTTTCCGCTTCCATAAAGAACTTAAAAACAACAGAGTTCGCGTTAACTCCGCAAAATGGATACACAAATTACAAGCGACCTATTCTCATGCCATTGTTGTCGTAATCTTATATTTTCTCATTGTGACGGTACTTGTTACCGGCTGTAATAGGAGGAGGTACGCGCAGATAGCAATAAACCACAGCGGTACGACTCTCAAGGAGTGGTGACATGACTTGATAATCGCACTTACACATGTTCTGAGTCGCTCTGAATTTTGTTGGCGATCTTCTGAACGCTGCATTCATGAAAATGATGTCCTATTCGAAGTTTACGGAATGTCTTGCGCATCAACGATTCCAGAAAACGATTACAGCACATGAATCCTGAACAGAAGAATCTTATTTCTACATGTATATATCATATTCGACCATATGAAGCAAATTGCAGTTGTATATTAAAGCGTGAACGAGACACTCGGAAATATGTGTGCGCCTGGGGGTGCGTGGCACCCCCCCCCCCCCCCCCCCCCCCCCCCCCCCCCCCCCCCCCCCCCCCCCCCCCCCCCCCCCCCCCCCCCCCCCCCCCCCCCCCCCCCCCCCCCCCCCCCCCCCCCCCCCCCCCCCCCCCCCCCCCCCCCCCCACCCCCCCCCCACACCCCCCACCCCACCCACCCCCCCCCACCCCCCACCCACCCCCACCACCACACCCCCCACCACCCCCCCCCCACCCCCCACACCCCCACACACACACCACACACACACCCCACACACACACACACACACACACACACACACACACACACACCACACACACACACAAACACACACACATGGTGGTTCCTTTTTTGGTGTGGGGGGGTTTGTATGTGTACGGGCGGGTGTATATTAGCGTCCCTGAATGGTGCTCCTTGTTGCGTTCGTAGTGGCGGGTACAGACCTAGGCCGCGTGTCAAACTGCTTCAGCCGCTACGCATCGTGGGTTCTTAGCAGATTTCTCGCCAACGTCGACTACTTGCCACAGCGTTTTTGCGCCTATCCACTGAGTGAGAACGACAGCTCCGCGCGACCGCTCGCTCGATATCTACATGCTGCGGCCATACCTTCCTGCGTGACGTAACATCCTAACATGATGCACTTATCATGCTTTCCCATGCTGAGACAACAGGGCGATGGCGAAAATAATAAATGGCACTGATTAGTGAAAGTTTTGAGGCGCACGCAACCGAACGCGTCTATCATAGCATACGCGGACTTTCATCCTTTGGTTTTATACCCAGTTATACGAAGTTACTATACCAGAGTCAACCGTGCGTTGCGCAGTTCTCAACGGCCACGTTGCGCAGTTTCGCCCGATTAGACACGTTCTCTCGCGCGAACATTCACACTCGCATGCTCGAGCCGTCTGTGTCTCCGCCCATACAGCGTGCGTTGAGGATCTCTCAACGTGCCGTTGCGAACTGCGCAACGCAGGGTTGACTCTGCTTCTATCTTCTTTGTTATTTCGTATAATCACGGTATAATGTAAGGAAATAATTGAAGGTGATAAAGAACTGAAATGAGATGGTCACCTTACCGTCGATATTCATGTAGCAGTGGCTGAATGGATATGGAGGCGGATCTTCTTCTTCAGTGATAAGATCATTCGTAATCACGTCGCTTTGATCTTCCATGAGGTTGTCAATATTCACGGTTCGAGAGAGAATGGAGGCGTTATAATCGCTGCCCTCACTACGCCACCTCTTCACGTCACTAGGAAAGCTCCTCGCCAGCTTAGCCGTCGGCTGCAAAATAAAATTATTTAGGTAGCTGTACTGATTGTGAAACTTGATGTTAAGTGAAATTTCAGCCGATCGAACTCAGCGTTGTCACTTTCTTTGGGGTGGGTGCGGAGGGGTAAAGGAGGGGTTCTTCTAGTAAAGACGGATCCTTCTATATCTTTTGTCCCCGTTTTTCCGGACCGTGCCGCCTCAAACCGATTCTGGTGTTACTTATTGTGGGGATGAAAGGAGGGGTGAAGAGAGTTGGAGCTCCGTACTTGTCGCTCCTGCGGAGCAGAGGTACTGTGTCTTGCGCATTCAACTTTCCTACCAAATTAATTGAATCGTCTTATCCGAACCGGCCACGCCTCTGGTTTATAGATTTTTTGTTTTGCACCGATTACTACCACACTCCCAGTGAAAGAGCGAGCCAAGGAACCTAACCCTCGTCAACTCTATGGCCCTATATAGTTTGCTTCAGGCCACTAATATGCGACGTCTGTAGACATTCATTACGAATTATGAATGGACAATCGACTTGCGATCCATAAAACGGATGTAACCAATGCCGAGGACTCTTATCGCTTAGTTAACTTCAAGCAGCGCTACGACTACAATTCAGGACAGGGTTTTCAGTGAGACGTGATGGTGCTCAATACATGCAGTGGCGAAAAAAGCTGAGAAATCTGTCAAGAAAGCGCAAAACGGGACACCCTTTTTTGGCCATTGGTTTTCACTCCATGAACAGGTGACAGCTCAGAAATCGGGAGGAACGAGTCACGGCAATGTCTTGGGTGGCAGCATAGCAAACCACGTCCAATCGAGTTGCTCCAGTTGTGCCGCTGCTAACAACGCAGCTCGTCCAAATCACCAACTAAACTAGTGGGCGGATCGCTTGGGGGCGGAGTGCTTTCGAAGTCCTGCTCAGCAACCAGCGCACCTTTCGCTGTGAAAGTGCCACATATCGCTTCCTGGCAGCCAAGTAACTGCTTCGTGTGGTGCATATGCTTCGCCGATGCGCTTGCTCCTATCGTAATCGCTGCCTTTAAATATCTTATTTTATTCCCTTATTACAATGGTGATTTGTGCTAGTTAGTCCAAGCTAGGTGTTGGTGTTGCTGGTAACCGATTGTGGAGCTTACGATTGCTGGGGGCTCACCATATGCTTCCCACTTTGTCTGCTCCCTGAAGGAGGAGGATGGAGCGGCCCGAAGTCAGAGCCCTTTCAATGCTGGGGTAGTGTTCAAATGGAACAGCAAGGTTGGTGAGACGGCATGGCCACATATCCGCACCATTTTTAGTCAGGCTTTGTCTTAGTGAGCCGCTCAAGTTTCCTCCTTCAAGACCTCTTAGTAGGTTATGGTAACTCACTGGGTTCATAGGTGTTGGTGGCCTGAAACCGTTGTGCAGCTTTATCATTGCTGAAGGCTCACCAGATGTTTGCCACATTGTCTGCTCCGAGATGACTGGTGATGACTCCTAAAAGAACCACTGTGAAGTTCTTCAATGTTTCTATGAGGATTGTATTACCCTAATTTCCGGTAGATAAGCCCGCGCCAGTATCACGTAAAAACACCCCCGCTCGTGCATTGTAATTTTGTACGCCTTAGAAACTACCGTAAATCTGCCCGATCTCCTGTTACGGAAATGACAATCATTTCCAGGGGTGGGCCATCGGCGCCATTGCGTCCTTTTTGCGATCCCGTGTTTTACCAAGTGGTGCAAACTTCCGTATAGGGTTCTTTGGTGTCCGTGATACGAAATACATCTCATTCGTCGGCGCTGACGATTTTCTGTTCGTTGCGCTCTCGTCCACGAGAAATATGCGTTGACATACTTTAATGTCAGAGAAAGTACTGTCCATATCCGTTGGTAACGGTTCCAAATACGAAGTTAATACGAAGTTTTTGGTGAAGCCAAGGGTCGTGACAAGGTGACGCCAACTGGTGCCAGATGCGCCACCGCTAAAAACGAATGTCGTTTTCGTAATCAGCATATCGAATTACCTCTATGGGCAAGTTACGGTTGTCTCTAGATGTACGCAAGTGCACTGCACCAGCGGAGGTGTTTTTACGTGATATTGCGCGGGCTTATCTACCGGAAAGTAGGGTATATTTGAGGGTTCCTAGGCATGAGTTCGCGTTAACGTGCCAACTTCTGCGCTGTTTTGTTACAGCGCTGTAAACAAAAAAAAAACAGAGAGACTTGCTAAAAAGCTAGAACTAATAAATAGTGCGTCAGTTGCTTCGTTGAGCTTGGCAAAAGCAAGGCTAGGCAACAGTACGCATTTATTTATCCTCAATACAAAGACTTGGCTCTGGCTTACCGCGCTCGAACATAGAAAGTATTGCTGTGGATTTTTGATTTCTAGGCTAATAAGCAGTGGAATTCGATGTCAGGTCTGAAAAGTCTTCACCACCATTCATCGTTTGTGATGGAACCGATCGGACGAATTTGGAGTCGTTTACAGGAGGTTGTGGAGGTTTCTCCGGTTGTACTAGCCCGATCCTGCAACGATTTATTCGATTACTATATCCTACACGAGTACTTTTCTTGAGAATGTATCATCTTCATAATAATATTTCTAATTGTTCGTAGATCGCGTATTATGAACATCATATCATCAATAAGCAAATAAATAAATGAATCAAACGAAGCCGAATGGAACCTCTGAATATTTACAAATTTAATTATTGAATGGCCCATAGTGCTAGCAGTTAACAAGCATGGCCGTTTTGATTAAAAATATCAAAGACCCACTTTAGAGATTGGAAAGCTCGTAAAATACAATAAAAATATTACCAGAATCATGAATAGGGACTAAGCTATTAGGGTGCTTTTCATACTTTGCGCCACTGTAGACCATTGCGGATAGCGGCGATGTGCGGACAGTGCGGACCACTGAAGAAGGTCAACACGACGCAGATGTGAGTATGACGTGAGCTTTAAAGCGGCAGTCGGTGCTTTCATATGTATCTTCAATATTCTACGTGAAGGTGTACGGGCTAAGTAGTGTAAGGCAATTGGCGACGCTAACACGCAAGCGTCAGGGATCAAATCCTGTGAGTTGCCGCGATAGCCAACCAAAGCCTTCCATCCCTCACTATCCGTCGATAATTGGTACAAGCTTGTCTAAGGAGAATAAAAAACACTGACTTGTACATCGGCTGGCCCCCGCAAGTCAGGCCACATCGCATTCAAACGCCACAACGAATGTGCAAATGGATGTAGAATGCGTGCCGCATCCTAAAAAGGGATTGATCAACGGCAAATGCTTTATCCTGCTTTTTACGTGCTTGATTTGCTTCACAGTCTTTTTTTTTTTCGGGCAAACATCTTTTTAATATTGTTTACTATTTTGCTCATCCAGAGACTGCATGAGGGCTTTGCCGCCCACATTTTGCACGCAACTAGCACGCGCCATCGCTCAAGGACCAACTAAAAAATACGATCGAAAGCGACACGGGGAGCGAAAAACACTAGATCTATACATGTATAACAGAAATATAATAAGAATTGAAAGGAATCGATTGAAAGGTACGACATCGCAAAGTTAGCTTATCACCAGGCGCATGCTGAACGATCTTCACTGTGTTGCTTGGTCCGCACCGTCCGCGCTGTATGCAATGTCCGCAACGGCGCGGTTACGGAACAGTGGTCAACCAACGCGTGAGAGTCCAGACAGAAAAGCCATACTTTTTGCCTTTTGTAGGAAAAAGCCTTAGACCAGGGTCAAGCGTGCGTTGAGGAATCCTCGACACGTCGCAGGGGGGGGGTCGTATTGGCCCGCTGGGTGGAAGAGATCGAGCCATTTTGATGCAGTGGGATCATCACCGTCGGAAGACAAATATCAAGGATGAGTCGATGCCAGGCCAGAGGATTTCCAATGAAAATGATATTTCACCCACACAAAATTTTCGTGATTCTGAGGCGTCCGGTAATTCTTAGTTACTTCAGTGTTTTATCACCACACAAGTTAAAGAATCTGAATTTCGCACGCTTTCCAAGAGATATTTCATCTTTCAAGTAAGACCCGAATCTGAAGGGATGTGAGGTACACGGCGCATCCGAGAAAGGGTCTAGTTGTTGCGCGCGCTTCAACTACGGCTCCTTGGACAAACAACCTCAATTCAGGAACAATCGAGAGAATTCTGAAAGTGTCCGTGCGCATTTACAGGGAGGTGTACACCATTCAACATTGCGTTAACGGACTCTTCAGGGTTAAATTTATAAACATGTAACCTTTAAAGTTGAGAAACGCTAATCAATCACTTTTCTTAGAAAGAGAAAAGCAGTGATTCCAAATCTGCTCTTACTTTAGTACATAATCGCCCTTAAAAGGATATACAGCCGTTGAAATAGTGCCAATGTAGCGAAAAAGTACCTTTCGGCGGTACTCGTGCGAAAATCCTCAACGTAGCCGTTTTTTTAATACTGGACGTTTGGAGCAGTTCTAGTAAGCATTTGATAGAGCAAATCTTCTAGTTTATGATGGCGTATTTACTTTTCGGATTGGATGAGTTTGAACGGAGTTATGGCTTTAGAAAGCGAAAAAACTCGCACTCATCACAAATTTTCCTCGTTAATTTTGCAAAAATCCTCAACGTGGCCATTTTTTGAATACTGGACGTATAAGCTGCTTTAGCAACGGTTTGGTAGAGAAAATCTTCTAGTTTTGTGCCATATTAACTTTTCGAATTTGACGAAAATGAAGCAAGTTATTGCTTCGGAAAGTGTAAAAACTCGTGCTCATCTCGAATTTTCCTCGTTAATTTGATCTAAATTTGTTATTTCTTATAACTTTTTGTAATTTCTATACTGATTAGAAAAAGCTCTTCACAAAACTTCCAAATCTGCTTTCAGATTGAAAATTCGTCATATTTGAAGAAAGTTATAATCATTTGAATATTTGTTCAAATTTCAATAGTAAATAAGCTGCTCCACGGTCAACGCCAAAGTCCAGTCAACACACAGCTGGCGAAGGCGGTAAAAAGCTTCTTTCAACTGAAGGGCTACGTGCAAATTGAGAACCACAATCTGTGTAGTACTAGAATTTGGTAAGTCTTGTGGAGGAAATAAATAAAGAACAGATGTTGTCATAGTATGCCATTTTTAGTGGCTAGTTTGTCGTTTTCTGGTCTGTTTCTCGTTTGCGTTTGGTAGGACTCATCAATAATGATTATTCTTTGACTTTTTCACTTTTGTACTTCTTAAACGAATTTTTTTGTGGGCGGTGGGGTAGCAGGGCTTTTTTATGAGCAGTTTTTGGGGGAGAATTAAACAAGCTTTTCAACCTTTTCATAGTTCGGCTTTTGAAGAGGGTTGTTTCATGGACTTCGGCCTCCGGCGGAGGGGGTGGGGGGGGGGGGTCGTATTTCCAAATTTTCCTCAACGCCTCGCTTGACCCTGTCAGAAGGAGTACAGCATACATTATACGAAGTAATACGATCCTATACGAGAGTGCCTATAAAATGCTACAAAACGCTGAATCACCAAGCCGTTCGGTTGACCGCTGCCCTTGGACACAACGGCGCAAAGTATGAAAGCAGCTCAAGGTAAGGCTCACTAGCGTCCGCAGCTTGTCCCAGGAACCTTCTCGTCTGTGAAGTGGACTGTTCACAGAATCCACTCACCTAGCCACAGGCGTCCTGTTTTTCTTATAAAGTATGCCGTCCTTCACCATGTACTTCAGCGGATTCTCGCCATCAGCCGTCATTCGCTCAGCCTCCTCGGCTTCGATCTTGGCGCCCAGTTCTCGAATGAAATCAAGAGGGTTCGATTGACTTATACCCTCCTAAAAGTCTCTTCACAATAAGAAACTCACACTTCTACTGTGGTGAAAAATTGAGATATCTGCACTCACCATTCTATTTTTTTTTCCTTGTTTATCGTTCAGTCTGTTTGACGATCTGGTTGCTATTATTTTATATCTGCATCTAGGAATTTTAGGTTATAGCTGTTTCAACCTCGCCACATTACGATATTTTTGTACTGCAAGGAATAAGCGCTGTCAGCAAATTTTTCAGTAGGTCTTTGCTAAAACAGGAGATTTTCTCATTGAGAGCGGCGAAACAAAGTCACTGTCCTGCACCAATTGATTTTTGCAAAAAACACCTGCACGACCCTGAAGGAATCTGTTTTTTGATCTTCGATTTGGATCTCTTATGACTTCTGATGTAGTTTTTAATCTTGGCTATGGCCGCTCCGATTGCATGCGATTGCGATCCGAGCATATTTGATAAATCGAACGGTTCTCTCCGATGCCAGGAAGCTGAATTGGCAGTCCATTTCAGGTGGCCTGGAGAATAATATATGAAGTATATATATACAGTAGCGGTCAAAAGTCTTCGCCGAAATTGTTTTTCGACTGTAACTTTTTTCCGCTGAATCAAATCAATTCAAATTTTAATATGTTTTAGAGATATTCCTACTTCACTTAAACGGCATATTTGTTTCGGATTGAGAAAGAATTAAGAATGGAAAAAATCATTTCACTAGAAATTCTCGCGTATGAGCAAATTCCAAGTAGGTTTCAAATTACTCTAGCAAGCTTACAATTCAACAAAACAATCTTACGCATGATGAATAACACTGGGCAGGTCCAATACTTTGTTAATGATCTTCTGGGTTCGCTGAAATACTAACAAGGCCTAAGTAAGGAATCAGTCATTGAATGCACTGTCTACTAGGGCAGCTTCCTCCACTTCTCTTGAAATTTGACGAGTTTCTCGCCCATATTTCCGGCTCTTATTTCCACCAAAGGTATCCCTATCTTTCCCATAATGTTCCGATGGCGCTCGGGACATTGGTGTGAATTGTTCCCTTCGTTGAAAGCGCGCCATGCTGGCGAAGCCACTCCTTCACAGTGAAGGTGCGATGCTTTTCTTCGCACTAATGCTAGAAGGCGAGCTCAGTTTTGACCAACTGTCATACATGTGGATAAGAACTCCTTCTAGAACCCAACTGTATAGGCTGCCTTCACATGATTGCGAATACTGCGAAGTTAGTCGGCGGTGAAATGGTCGGGGGCGAAATGGGCTTACGCACACCTAAAGTGGGGATCCCCATAGGGCTACAACGTCCTGCGGACCAACGAGAGTGTATTCAAGATGTTTACCGGCGACTGAAATAGGAATGTGTGCGGTCCTGAGGGAAAAACGTTTCGATCCAAGGAATTAACTGCCGTATGTAAAACTTGGCGGAGGCTCGCGTGTGGTAGTCCGTAAAAGAAGTTTTACAACTGCACAGGATTAGAGAAGTGGAGGATGCCGACGTATCAGATAGATTCTGGAAGGAGTTTCGTATTCGCTCGTATGAAACTGTAC
>MU900159.1:0-22439 GCA_036418205.1 Ostertagia ostertagi | reverse complement strand
TTTGAATAGGGTGAAAGTGCAGGATAGACCGGGAGTCACCTGAAATGGCAAAATATTCTACTTGGACCATTTCTTGCACCAAAAACTGGCTTAGTCTTCTATGCATTCTTATTTTTTGTTTCATTTCTTGATAAAATCGTAATGAGGAAAGCAAAACATTGCGGGACAACTCAAGCTACGCAAGTTGCTTCCCATTCGAAAAAGTATGCTTATGGAGGATGGCGGCGTAGGCGCATAACTAACATGAAGTGCTCGTGATGGAGTGTCACCTGCGAGAGATGCAGAAGCATGGCACACGCTGTGACGCGAAGCGCAATGGAGCACATTGTTCCTGAAGTTCACCTTTAACGGTCGAGTTCGTAGAAGGTATTCAACCCGAAACTCACCTTACCTCAAGGGCCGACTCGAGCACAATAACCTTCTAGAAACCCAGTCGCCAGGAGGAGCTTTTGTGTTGCTAGGATTCCTCTCGAGTGGATTGGAGACCTATTATTCCAACCATTCTCTAGTAAAATAGCCTATACGCATATCGTGAAGAGGCTTAGTGATGTCGTTAATGTTCCTGCCTAGGAGACGGGAATTTTGCTTCTGGAACCGCAAGCGATCCGGTTGGACGCTGAAAAGCGTTTGAAATTTTGACGACTACCGTAGTCCACGTCTTGAACACGACTCAGCAGGTCCCACACGTAATTGGTGAATTCTGGAAATGCTTGTGAAGCTTTCCCAGAGAAAGAAGATTTCATAACATCTTGCCATTCTTCGCAATGGTTACGGGCAACAATGGTTCTGTTCACGTCTCGCGCGAGCCACCCTTTCGTGCTTGGTGTAGTCTGGTATTCCAGATGATTCCTCTATTTGTCCGTCGTGCAGTAACAATACAAAGGCTGAAACAATTGGTGAATTGATCGACCACGAAGGGATGGAAGGCTCGGTTGTGTCAACGAATAGAATCTGGAGGGCTTAACATAAAGTTATCACGTATCACTGATGTTGCTCCTATATCATTAATTAATTTTGCATGGAGCGACCAACCTTGTGGCGCTTCTGAAATCAGGAAGGCAAGTTTTCCTCTGATCAATTGGAGCCCGTGCTGATATTGTTTTCACTGATACCTGATACCTTTGAAAAACCTATGAGAGGGATATCCCGTAAAACTCCAGTTATTCATTTTCTCCGCAAGACTTACCAATTTAGTACTACACAGAGTATGAATCTCAGTTTACACCTCCCTTCCGGTTTTAAAAAGCCTTATACCCGCTCTAGCCAGCTGGGTGTTGATTAATCTTTGCGTTGACCGTAGTGCAACGTTATATACTATACGAAGTTATTATCTACTATTGAAATTTGAACAAATATTCAAATGATTATAACTTTCTTCAAATATGACGAATTTTCAATCTGAAAGCAGATTTGGGAGTTTTGTGAAGAGCTTCTTTCTAATCAGTATTGAAATTACAAATTTATAAGAAATAACAAATTTAGATCAATTAACGAGGAAAATTCGATGATGAGCACGAGTTTTTACACTTTCCGAAGCAATAACTTGCTTCATTTCGTCAAATTCGAAAAGTTAATATGGCATACAAAACTAGAAGATTTTCTCTATCAAACGGTTGCTAAAGCAGCTTCATACGTCCAGTATTTAAAAAATGGCCACGTTGAGGATTTTTGCCCGAGTACCGCCGAAAGGTACTTTTTCGCTACATTAGCACTATCCCAACGACTATAGCTCCTTGCAGGAGCGATTACATACTGAAGTAGGAGCAGATTCAAAATCCTCGTGCTTTTCTCTTTTCAAGAAGTGTAGAACCGTTTAAGCGTATCTAAACGTGCTTATGAATTTGACGCTGAAGACTGCGTTTCGTGTTGAATGGTGTGCTCCTCTCTGTAATTTTACACGGATCCTTCGAAATCGCTTTGGTGATTTTTCCTTAAAATTAGATTCTTCCTTGAGAGAGCCGTAGTTGAAGGGCGCGCAACCAATTAAGCCCACTCTGGATGCGCCATGTGCTTCACATCCCTTCAGATTCGAGGACTCACTTGAAAGATAAAATATCCTTGGAAAAAGTGCGAATTATTTCGAATTGTTCAACTTGTATGGTGACAAAACCAGGATCATCACCGTCTGAGGACAAGTGACTAAGAATTGCTAAGCGGACACTTCTGAATCACGAAGATTTTATGTGGGCGGAATAACATCTTGTTGTTGGAAATCCTATGGCTTGGCATCAACTAGACCTGTCCTCCGCCGATAGTGAGTCCTAACCTGCGTCCAATCCAGCCCGGATCCTTTCTCCTAAGCGACACATACGACCCCCCCCACTGTGACATGTCGAGAATTCCTCAACGCAGTGGGTTCTCTCGTTCACGTGTGGTGGTGATCGATTTCGCATTGGTACCCTGGCGTGGAAGGGTTTTGTGACGAGACCTCTCTCTGTGAGGTGGGGGGGGGAGTCGTGAGGCCCTGAGTTTCCCCCCGTCACGGCTTGACCTAGCATTGGGGAACACGGGAAGGCAAACTCATGTTTATGCAGGAGTCAACGACTTTCCCTTGGAGCGCCAGCCAGCGCGGAGATTCCAAAACTTTTCTGTGACTCAGCGGCGTTACCACTTGCTAAAAGCGAAACCATTGTATCCCATGAGTCAGCCCGTGCTGATCCCCGTTTATGTGCCAACTGTGAGTGTAAAGCTTTTCGGGTCACTGACACTTGACAGTTTTTGAATTTATAGACTGCTTGTCCTGGTTTTTTTCTCCATTTTTCTCCCATTTTTCCCACAACAAAAATCGCAATTGGCTAGAAATTGTTGCTGGTTCAGTCGTCAATGTGCAGCTGTAATCCGTGTACATTGAATCGAAAAAAGTTAGATGAAAATAAACGCGGACGGGGCCCCGACTTCCACTCTTTCGGCTGTTCGACACGTACCGAACAACAGCTTTATTTATTTATTTATTTATTTATTTATTTATTTATTTATTTATTTACTATTGCACTCAAGACAGACAACTGGAGTGCGTATAAATACAAAGTTGACCGCAAGAAAACGCAGCACACGCCTAGATTAGCGACCTAACTATGCAGATGTGTCCGTGGGAAATAATGAATTTGGCATTGGCGACCTTTGAAAAGGAACGTGAATGAGAAGCTCCTCAAAGAACTCGCCACTACCTACATATGGATGAGAATAATGGATTGGTCTTGTATCGGGCAGGTTGATAACGAACGAGAGCGTGGTGGTCTGGGCAACGCAACTAACATATGTAGTTACTCCCGGGCTGGCCAAAGTGGTTGCCTCTTCGATCTGAACTCGACCCGGGGTACAGACGCCAGCCCGACCCCAGATCCCAAGCATCCGAACGCTGACAAAGCTTGTTGACCACCTCTCGCATAAGAGACGGTATTGTTATATAGGCAGCGAGCGAATGTCTGACCGACGTACTTACTTACTTAGATACTTAGACGACCCGTTGATCAGCACGGCGGTTGGCCTTGCGCGGGTCCCAACTTCTTTTCCATTGCTCGCGGTCTTGGGCTTTCGTTGTCCAGTGTACGGCCACCTTAAGGGACACAGGATCATACACGTTGTTTCTGTATGCCAAAGAGTCTGCCCAACGTAAAGGAGGGCGGCCAAGTGGCCGTTTCTTCTCGCGCGGATACCATTGAGCAGTCTTCGAGCTCCAACGTCCATCGTTTCTTCTGATCAAATGCCCAGCAAATCGGTGCTTCGCTTCATTGACGTGAACCAAAACGTCCTTAATCTTCGACATAGCTCTGACGTCAGAATTGTGCAGGCTCAGTTCTCGTTGACGGCTCAGCGTTAGGCCTATCAGACGACGTTCAATTGATGCCTGAGCGGATTGAAGCCTCTTTTCTAGCGATTTTGTTAAGGCCCAGGTTTCTCCAGCGTAGCTGAGGGCAGGTAGCACTGACGAATTGAACAGGTCGGCCCGGAGCTTCCGATCCTTGGTATCCTCTGCAACACTTCTTATTGAGTTAAAGGCGGCCCATCCAGCCTTACGACGTCTCGCTAGCTCTCCGGAAAGATCGTTCTTCATGTTCAGCTGGCTCCCAAGGTATATGTACTCCTCAACGTCTTCGATTGGACTTCCTTTTAAGAGTACAGGGGCGCTAGCTGAGAATGCATTCCGCATGACCTTCGTTTTGGAGGTGTTGATAACGAGACCGCAATGACTTCCTTCCTCGTCCAGAAGATTTAGCATCTCAGATGCATGCTCTGGCGAATCCGTAATCAAGACGATGTCATCGGCAAATCGGAGGTGATTCAAACGCATGCCGTCGACGTTGATTCCTTGGCTGCTCCAGTTGCAGCGGCGTATCACGGATTCCAGACAGGCAGCGAAGAGGTTAGGTGATATTGGATCACCTTGTCGCACGCCTTTCTCAACTGCAACAACAACGTCATTGTAGAAAGGGCGAAACACTGTTGAACATTCCGTGTAGCATTCACGCAGCACATCCACGTACACCTTTTCGACGCCTTGGTCTTCCAGCGCCCTCCATACCTTCGTTGGTTCCACTGAATCAAACGCCTTCTTGTAGTCAATGAATGTCATCACCAGAGGCAGTTGATGCTCGCGCGATGCTTCGATAAGGCGTCGACAGGTCATAATATGGTCGAGCGTGCTAAAATTGCGGCGAAAGCCTGCCTGCTCTACTGGCTGAGCCTCTTCCAATGTTCGTCGGATACGCGCCAATATGCAACGCGTAAACACTTTGTAGAATACCGGCAGCAGAGTGATGGGACGATAGTTTGCCAGGTCTTCTTTATCGCCTTTCTTGAACAGTAACACTGTCGATGACTGCTTCCACGCCCTTGGAACAGCACATTCAGCTACATAACGCGTAAACCTCTTAGCAAGGGCTCGATATAAAGGCAGACCGCATGCTCGAAGAAGTTCTATAGTGATGCCGTCTCTTCCAGGCGCCTTGTTTTGGGGCATCGTTTCAACCGCATGGCGCACTTCCGATGTGAGAAAGGGCAAAACTTCATCGGTGCTCGGCGCATCCATTCGAATGACGGGGATGTCTGACTTGAACAGAGCTGTGTAGTATGTTGCCAGAATTTGCTCCATTTCTTGTATCGATGAGCAACGGGATCCGTCTGGAGCCTTGAGGCACGGAATCCTCAAGCGGTGTTCGGCAATCCCTTTTCTGGTTCTCTTCAGGCTCCGTCTGTTTTCCGCCTCGTCTAGGAGTCTTGACCTTATGAAGTTGGCATGGTCTTCAGCAATCCGTTTTCTACACAACCGGCTGAGTAGAGTGTACTCCAAGTGGTTTCTTTGTCTGTCCATGTGCCTGCGTTTCTCGAGAAGAGCGCGAGTAGCTGCAGTGATACGACGAGCATTATGATTCGGAGCAGTACGGCGACAGCTTTCTCCAAGTCTTGTTACCGCTTGCACGAGGCTATCGTAATCGGTGTTGACGTCACCAACCATTTCAAAGTGTTCTTCGCTTGCAAGCCTTGAGACAGCGTCTACGTCTAGCACGGTAGGTGTGGAATGTCTTGAGCGTATGCGCATCAGGCGCACTAGGCTGCGGTCGAAATGGAATCGTCCTCGGAGTAGACGGTGATCGCTACCCGTGTTGAACGAAGGCACCACTGCAACATCCGTCATGATTCTACGGTTGCATAAGATGTGATCCAACTCATGACAATGCTGCCCATTCGGGGTTACGTGAGTCCATCTTCTTTTCGGCGATTTGATGAACTGACTATTGCCGTGATAGAAATGATGGAGTTCGCAAAAATTCGCTTAGTCTAGCGAAAGACTGACCGACGTGAGGAGGATAAATGCTCAAACATTCATAGAGACAGCGGTTAGGACAACAGCTGGCATATGATAATTTGAAAAAGAGAGGAAGCCTAATAGACCATGCGGATGTTTTACAGTTGAAATCAACTACTATATAACAAGTGTGTGTTATCATATCAATGGATGTTCTAAAACTGTGAAGGGATCGCGAAACAGCCGGCCATCATAGCTTCTTGGACCTGCTCCGGAACCATTAGTGAAAAATTTTTTGCACTCGCTCCGATATAATCCGAGATGTTGAGCGTGGAAAAATTGTCAACTTAAGGTGTTTTTCGCTCACAAAATCCTGATACACTAGTTCCACTCTTATTCTTTGGAGGAAAAAACTGACAACCATGCCACGCAAACACTCCCTCTGCATCTCTTACCAGGGTCAAGCGAGCCGTCGAGGAAAATTTTGAAATACGACCCCCCCCCCTTCGCCAAAGGCCGAATGTCCATGAACGACCCTCTTCAACAAGCCGAACTATGGAAAGGTTGTCTAATTCTCCCCCAAAACTGTTTCATAAAGAACACTGCTACCCTACTCTGCACACGTTCAAGTTATTACAGCACAAAAAGTCAGAGAATGGTGCGGAATTTGCTTGCGATATAGATTGGGCTATATTAATAGCTAAAGTAATTCCAAAGAGGGGAAAATGACAGCATCGAATTTGATGTCCATCCATCGGTGACGCCACCTTTTCAAGCGGAAACACTTGCTGCTATTCTGGCATCGCTTCATTCTGACCGAGGTTTTGGGCTGGTTTTGGAGCTACTCTTTGGAACAAATGAGACAGCTGGCAATCCTTACTCAGGTCTACCAGCAAGTAATAAGTCCAGATTTCTTTTGGAAGCTTTCGGAATTTCCAGGCCTTCCAATGACACCAGGAGGACAAGTTTTCTCCTTAAAGCTAGTGCTGATATTTTTCAGTGACACCTGATAACTTGGTAGAAACCCATTGAGAAGGCCTCTTGGGAACGCAGAATTTCGCTTCTGTCGCATGGCTTTAGTAGTTTTGGGTTTGATTTTTTTTGTCGGAAATCTGCTATGTGGAAAACCGGTGAGCCTCCTCAGCCTAGAACTGCTCAAAGGCGTTAGCGGCGGAATAGGGGGTTCACAATGATTTACTGACCACCATCGGCTCGAGTTGGAAGAAACTCGACACGAACCCAAACAAGTGCGATGTCTTTCTCTTCCTTCGTTGCATCGAACGATGTTGGGAAATGTCTTTCTGAAATGCGCCAGTGTCCGACTTCTTCCCTTTCGATTCGCAAAGTCTGACCTCGGCCTGTCTGTCCCAGCGATGGCTCAATTGAGATTCCCCTGACGGAATGTGCCTAGCATCAAGGTTCTATTCACTCCTATAAATCTCTTCAGTGAATCATTTTCTGAATAACCTATTCATTTTATAATTATCACACAGGACAATAACTTCCCTTTCAACCTAAAAGGGAAGTAACTGATGATTTTCTGTTGTTGATGAGAAGCGATATTCAATCCTACTCCGTCGGCTTGGAACCCCATGCTTCAGTGCCCTGAGTAAGTCGTTCTATACGAAAGGGTTGTACTCCTTCATTCACATCTCGACGCTCACGCTCGAGCAGCCTGTGGATTTCCACCAGTCGGAGGGGGAGTGTAAACTGTGAATTGGAGTACACATTGGTCAAACTCAATCCATGGTTGGGGATCCAGTATTTGACATTACCAGAATGTATCTCCTAATATGAAATGCTTACTATTGTAAAAACGTCGAAGTAGTTGGACTTCATTCAACGCTATCATAAGATACGGGGACATAAACAAGAACTAATTCCAGGGAGGGGCAGATGTCTCGGCGAAAATGGAAGTCTGTGAAGAGACAAAAGACAAAACTAGTCTGCAGTTCCGCATTTTCCCCAACATATGCAACTTCAAGGTGGTGCACTGGCAAGATACGCCGCTCACTCACATACGTGATGAGGATCAAACTGCCGTACGTCATCCAAGCTAACCTAAGCCGACGGCCCTCTGGGTCGGTTAATTGTTAGCGAATCACTGGGTCACTCCGCTCTCCCCCTATTAACCCATTGGAAGGGCCAACTTTTAGCAATGCCACTACGAGGGACCAGAATTACATGGTGCATCCTAGAAAAACTGATCAATCCCTTTCTTGCACCCACAACATTTTGTTAGCACCATTTCTTGCTATTTCTGCACAATTCTCAACAATGAAAACTACAGATGGGCATGGAATGATCACAGTGTGCCAAAGCTCTTTATTAAGCAAACTAAACAGGACAGGAGGACCGCCCGAAATTCTGCAGGATCGACACAACACAACGACAAAAGCAGAAGGAGGACAGAAAAGCCGAAAATACTGGCAATTGCATCGCGTTGGTGGCCACGACCAAGTTCAATTTCCGTCCTTTGTTTGTTGCGCGATCCACTCTTTCACTGTTGGACAAGTCGCGATGGACACGTTTCGATCGAACGTGTAGATTTCCCACTGAATGAAACCGTCTCGTGATACCACGTCCTCTCCAGGAACGATGATCCCGCAAAGGCTGGCCTTAAAACAATCTTTTTTCTTCTTTTATTCTTTTCTCAATTCTTTTCTCAAAGGTAAGAACGTTAATTGAAGCGAACATCTTGTTTGAAAGCGAAGCCCTTGCAGTCTGACTTCTCGTGGCATTCCTTGAAACAATCTTCCAAGGTAACATCGTCGTAATAGTAGTTCAAAGATTGACTAAGGTTGACGTTGGTCATTTGTGCACCCTTGAATAGGGTGAAAGTGCAGGATAGACCGGGAGTCACCTGAAATGGCAAAATATTCTACTTGGACCATTTTTGCACCAAAACTGGTCTAATCTTCTGATCATTTTTGTTTCATTTCTTGTTAGAATCGTAATGAGGAAAGCAAAACATTGCGGGACAACTCAAACTACATGAAATTTGCTCCATTTCGGAGAGAAAATATGGTTGATGGAGGATTGTGGAGGCAGAACTACTGAACTGATCATGATGAAGTATTACCTGCGAGAGATGCAGAAGCATGGCACACGCTGTGACGCGAAGCGCAATGGAGCACATTGTTCCTGAAGTTCACAACTTGGTCGAGTTCGTGGAACGCGTTCAACCCTAAAGTCACCTTACCTCAAGGGCCGACGCGAGCACAATAAGCCTTCCAGAAAACCAGTCTCGAGGAGGAGCTGTTGTGTTGCTAGGATTCCTTAGTTCGAGTGAATTAGAGCCCTATTATCCCAGTCATTTCTAGTGAAATATATACTCATATCTTGGGAATACTCAAGAGATCTCGTTAATATTTATGCCTAGGAGACGGGATTTTTCTTCGTGGAGACCGCAGGCGACTCAAACGGATGCTGAAAGCGTTTGAAAATCCGACGGCTACCGTAGTCTGCGTCCTGAGCACGATTCAGGAAGCCACACGACCAAGGATGGTCTGGAAAATGCTTAGCTTTTGCTTTTGAAGATTTGCCAAAGAAAAGAAGATTTTTTTCGCCAATGATAGCGAGCAGTATTGACTCTGTAAGCGGAATACGTCGCGAGCCAAACCTTCTTGCTTGTGTGGTGGGGTACTCGCTATGATTCCTCTGTTTCATCCATCGTTCATCGTGCTTCAGTTACAGTACGAAGGCTGGAGCATTCTTCTGGATCAGCCCCTTTCTAGACCGTGTCTCGCCTTTATTTCCATTTGAATTTGCAGTGGCATTTGGATATGATTTGGCTTCTAATGAACTTGCGGAGGTCAGCAGGTGAAAAGCTGTCTATCCTGCCCTGCGATTTCGTAAATTAATCAACCATGGAAGAGTGGAGGGCTCGGTTCTCAACTTAAAAATCTGAAGGGTTTAACATAGAGTTATCACGTATTACTAATGTTGGTCCTGAATCAATAATCAGTTTTGGGTCAGATCGCTGATGAAACGATCAACTTGCGGCACTTCCTTTGATACCAGGAGGGTGTTTTTTTCTCATTTGGATGTTATTTTTTCCCAATGTCACCTTATTCGTTTTTTTTGGAAGCCTATTGAGAAGGACATCCCGTAAAAATGCGGAAGACAATTCCTGCAGATTACCAGACCAACAGGTCGGTATCGATTGAACCAAGAGGGCTACAAGGCTTACCTAGATCTTTGTCGCCAAGGCGCAAGATCGACCACCCAAGAAGCAGACTTTTGCGTGGAATGAGCGAACCTATCTCTCCTCCCTGACCTCACCGAAACTCAAAACCTACAGAGGTCGAGGAAGGGCGCCAGGTCACGGGTTGCACTCTCTTTCCTATTGATTTTGGGGTCCCTAGCAGCAATCCAAAACGCCTCCAGCGTTTTCCGCGCGGTGGTCTCCTCTTCTAGAGCCAAGATGGTAACCGACACCGTGAATGCAACATCCCCATGGAACTGAACCCGATGCATTCCCAATGGGGTTTGAGTGCGTGACTTTTTGAGCCCCTCCTTGTGTTCACTTGATGCTTGCGCGAAGAGGGTCAAAAGCAGATCCAGATTGAACAAAGCATTCATGTAGTATTATAATATTTACTGGGAAATTCGTGAAGCACGAATAGGGTGTTCACTCATTGTTTGACAACGATCGGCGTGAAATGAGAAAATATCCACGTGGCCTGAACAAAACGATGTCCTCACTTCCCTCGTTGCGCAGAACAATGTTGGACAATGTCTTCCTCAAATGCGCCACGCATCCTACTTCCTTTTGAAGGTGTGTTCTCGTGTGCGGTATGAACTCATCTATGCTTTTCATGGTCTTCCATGGTAAGCATAAAATAGCCAGGCTATTTTGAATGCAGTAAAATTCACTGAAGAGGTCTATGGGAGTTGGTAGAACCTAGACGCTTGGCACATTCCGTTAGAAGAACCTCAATCAGCCCAGATAGCAGAACCTGTCCATTACCTTGCAGCAAGGCTCTGCGAAAATTCATTTCCGACGAGCCTCAGCGCTTTTGAATACCGTACCAATTCTCTCGACCTAGGAACTTTGCCGATCTAGAGTTTCTCAGTCGGTTTTCGTCTATCTGTAAGTCGTTAGTGCATAGGCTCTCATGTATTTGGCCCTCTCATTCAAACAGGGGACTTTTGTTCTGTTGAATGGTACCGCACCACAGTCATCCTACCTAACGAAGAGTACCGCAGTTTGATGACGAAAAAGCCCACCTTTTGGACTGTAGCGATGAATACCTTATAACGCCTTTGTCTGTCTCCTTTATGCGGCACGCTCCCACTTCTTCTCCCCATATTTTTCTTTTGGGTTGTGCTGACCCAGTGGTTGACTGCTTTTCACCTTCGCTGAGTGTGAGGCCGTTGGGCCTGGTAAGAACCTAAAACCGCGATCTGCGTTCTAGACCGGAACAATCACGATTTCCTCAGGAATGCAGTTTTTCTCTGGCAAAACAATGGCAGGAGGAAGCGACAGCGATTTGTGATTGTGAATAGGAGGGCGAATGGCGTGAAAGCGGGAATTTGTACGAAGTACCGAAAAAATCTGATAACGGCCTCCCTTTTGCTGCCGCGGGGTATCCGGAAGTGATACCAACACCTAGAGATTTTTATTAGATTAATATATTGTTGTAGGGTACTTGAAAAGAAAGGGGTTTATAGAGGAACTCCAAGTTTTTGTAAACGCTCATTTGGCCCTATAATGCAACCCATCTCAAATCACTCCTGTAGGGGTCAAAAACGTAGCCCGCTCTTCGGAAGGAGAAGCCACGAGTGTAATCTAATAGGCCCGCCATGACAAGAGTATAATGCTAAGGACATGGTGCGGTATACAGTAACCCCTGTCATCGTTAGGGCGCGCTTGGCCCCTTGAGCCACATACAAGCTGAAGCGGATACCCATCCTTCAAGGCCGCTCAGGCACGTCCGAAACATTTGAGTGTAGTTGTTAGTGAAGGCTTCAGCACAATGGCCGGGCCGTCGGTATAGCCGACCCACAAGATTACGTCACTGTGCTCCGCCCCTAGCCAGCACATCCCAGTCGTGCCTTTTTGCTCTCACAACCAAGCAAGGGATTTCGTGTTGGGAGGTGGGTGAACTCTTCTGCCTGACACACACAGGGGGAATATCAGCAAAAACTAATATCACCCTAAATCGAGTGAAAAAATGGGTGGGTTTGAGTCAAGCCATTCTGTACTTTTAGATCCGACATCTTTTAGAGAAACAAACCTATCTCATTTTGTTGCAGAAATGTATAACTTGTATAGTACGAGAAAGGAGCTGATTGAAGGATGAAAAGGGTGCTCAGAGCAGGTACTGCCCTTTTCCTGCTCAATCAAACTTGCAAGGCCCGTGTCCTATGATGCGATTTTGTACCGTAGTGAGTTTAGGAAGAGCTATGTCGGACCTTGCTTGCTTTCTGAACTTCTAGCATAAAGCGAATGTCTTGATGGGATGAGTGCATGGCGCATACCGAGATTGATCGTAATATCTATTTTATCGTTCATCATATCGTCTGGCCATGAATCTGTCCTGTAGCATGGCGCCTTTTTAGGGGTCGCCTTCCATTTTTTCACCACTGAACCAACGTTGAATTTTTAATTTTCTATACGGACACTCCTAGAATTGATTAATCATCACGGGTTTCTTGACGGATGCACCTTCAGTGAACTTCCGTTGCTTCGCAAAGTATACGGCAGGCAAAAAAAGCATGACACTTGAAACGCGTCATGTCAGACGAGCACGACGCGCAACAACACGCAACGCAGCCGTGGGCGCTAGCGAACCGCTCGATTCGCAAAGCTTGACATTGGCCTATCTGGAGGTGGGGGGGGGGGTGTAGCGACAGTCAATCAAGGTTCCATGTACTGACAGAATGTGCCAAGAATCAGTTCTATCCACTCTTGTGATCTCTTCAGTATATTTTTTCCATTCAGAGTAGCCTATTCATTTTATAGTTCATAGGAGTCACTATGAAGAGACAAAAAAAGAGACAGAGGAGACAAAAAAACATTATCTAAAACCCACAATTCACGTGATTCCACTTCTTTTACTCGCAGTCACTGAAAGTGATCCAATCATTTCCATCATTTTGAAGGCGAGTCGGATACGTGATGCAATCTCAACTTGCCTCACTATGTCCTTTTATCATAACGCGATCCCAAATCTTAGAATATCATCGAAATCCGCTCTCTTTTGCACTACCGCTGTGGCTTTTTGCAGTTGGTGACAGCCACGACATGTGAGCCCGTCAGCCCGCCAGCTTTTTCAACATCACGTGCTCCATTGAGGGTGTTTGGCTTAACAGCGCTCTTTCTCCGGATTCCGATTCTTCCTCTCGATGTCTTATCTACTTTGGATCCTAAGTTTATCATTTGATTGACTTGTTCTTTTCTACGAAAAACTCTGGAGGGGCTCAACGTAAAGTTGTCGTGTATGGTTACCAATTTTTTATGTTAGTCCCAAATCAAGAAACAGTTTTGGCTCAGATCACGCTCTGATGGGACGACCAACCTTGCGGGCCTTCCAATGACACCAAGTTTTCTCTTTGGAGCTCATGCTGATATTTTTTCAGTGACGCCTGATACATTGGGTGAAACCCATTGAGAAGGACATTCGCTTAGGAGCGCAGAATTTCGCTCTGCCGCATGGCTTTGGTAGTTTTGGATTTAATTTTTTTTTTGGGAAATCTGGTGTGAAAAAACCTGTGAGACTCCTCAGCCTAAAATTGCTCAAAGGCGTTAGTGGCGGAATAGGGTGTTCACTCACTGCTGGACTGTCCACCATCGGCTTGAGTTGGAAAAATGCAACACGACCCGAACAAGTGCGATGTCTTTGACTTCACTCATTGCTTCAAACGGCGTTGACCAAGCGTCTTTCTCTGATGCGCCATGCATCCGACTTCTTCTCCGTATAGTTGCTTTTGAGAGTGTACCTTGATGTTTGTGCACTTCAGTATGCTCTTCGATGTCTTCTATCATGATAATAATATAGCTAGGTCCACTCTGAATGAAAACTTTACCGCAGGGATCCATAGAATTTGACAAAACCTGAGATTGGTACAGTCTGTCAGTGAAAACTCGATTGACCTGTCGCTGGCGACCAGATACTAAAGAAGGCATACCTTTCTGGACTCTCTAAGGCGTCTGGAACGGATATTCGAAGAAATCTCGGCAATTTCGATCTCCGTTCTGATATTCTGGGCTTAGGAACCTTACTCATCCGACAGTAAGATCTCCCAGTCAGTGTACATTCAGGTTGACGGTAACGTTGAAAGAAGCGGTAGCGTGGCTTAGAGGTGGATAAGAGTTCCACACGTCATTCGTCATTGGAAAGGGTGAAAATAAGAGCTGAGATCATTGTATTAGCATTACCCCGTGGAAGATGCGGTACGATAGATAAAAGATACGGCTGCTTGGTGTAAGGTGCACTCCAAAATGAAATGGGACGATAACGATAACGGTATCATATCAAGCAGGCTGTTGTTGTTATCATTTTCACGTACGGACCGGCAAGAACTCAGAAAGTTGAAGAGCTCGTTTTTCGTCTTGTGAGCTCTTCGAAATCAATATTGCATTTAGAAAATAACAAATTTAGATCAATTAACGAGGAAAATTCGAGATGAGCACGAGTTTTTACACTTTCCGAAGCAATAACTTGCTTCATTTTCCGTCAAATTCGAAAAGTTAATACGTCATACAAAACTAGAAGATTTTCTCTATCAAACGGTCGCTAAAGCAGCTTCATACGTCCAGTATTTAAAAAATGGCCACGTTGAGGATTTTTGCCCGAGTACCGCCGAAAGGTACTTTTTCGCTACATTGGCACTATTTCAACGACTATAGCTCCTTTCAGGGGCGATTATGTACTGAAGTAGGAGCAGATTCAAAATCCTCGTGCTTTTCTTTCTAAAAGTGTAAAATTGTTTAGCGGGTCTCAACTTTAAAGGATTACATGTTTATGAATTGACGCTGAAGACTGCATTTCTTATGCATTTTGCTCGGCCCCTTTCAGAATCCTCTTGATTTTCCTGAATTCGAGATTTTTTCTTCAGAGAGCCGTAGTTGAAGCGCGCGCAATAACTGGGCCCACTCTGGGATGCGCCGTGTGCTTCACATCCCTTCAGATTCGAGGACTCACTTGAAAGATAAAATATCCGTTGGAAAACGTGCGAATTTCGGATTCTTAATAAAGTTCGGGTAGGGGTGAGAAGAAGCAGAGACATTGTCAGCAAGGCGGTGAAGATCGTCTAGAGGCTCACTGGCCACAACAGAAATGCACGACTCCAATTCTCAAAGTTGAACTTAGATAAAGATTCGGTAAAGGTGGGCCTTCGTCACGATGGCACCATACACCTTGATAGTCTCATTAAGATTGGTTTTTCTGAATGAAGAGGTTGATATGGGCAAGTTCAACGAAAACAAGCACTTTCAGAGTAACTTTCGAAGGCAGATCGTTTGGTTTGGTGCTCGTAATTTCGGTGGCGGAAGTGTGAAAGTCTTCGCTGTAATGATGCTATGATGAAGTATTCCTTAGTGGCCTGCAAAACGGACTCCACGGATTACCAGTAGGTCTAACAGCAACATCTAGTGCCTTTTCCATGCCTGCGACGTCGTCTAAACTACGTCTTTCAACAGGAAAATCTGCCGTCCACGTGAGTCCCTCAGCAAAGATTGGCTGCATTCCCAAAACATAAGCGTCCAGCAGTGGCCAGCCTGCAGTCCGGATGTCCATCCGATGGGGAACGTCTAGGGCATTATCGCCAACAAGGCCTATCCGAAAAAAGCGTCACTTACACAGTAAAGAAATTCTCGAAAACAGGCTATCATGAAAGGCTTGGAGTGCAATCAATAAAGAGGAACTTCCGAACCTAGCTAGTTTCCTAGTATAACACGGAGGTCCTGTCGATGTCCGTTCTTTTAGCAAAAAAGGGAGTCACATAGATTATTTACTTCTCTCACGTGAGTCAGTAACATTAATAAACCGTTCATTTTCTCAGGGTGAGCTCATAAATATGAAACGCACTGTATGAGCAAGTAGCGCTAACCATAAGTCGCACAAGGTATGGAGATCAAACCCCCATACCGCACGCAACCCAGGCTAATCAAGCCTTCAGCCCTGAGTTAATTGCTACCGGATTTGTATGGGAGGACAGAAATCCTGAGTTGTATATCGGCTCTCCCCCCAAGTCACTGTATGGGACTTAAGCCGTTTGGACAGAGCGAGCGCACCCGAAGTAAGCGTGAATTATAATGTTCTGCTGTAGTCACGTACAATGCGCGACGCATTGACGCGCTGAAGTGTGTGCTCGCCTCCCACTATTCTTTTTCTCTGCGCCCTCTCAAAACGAGGAGAGAATATGTCGAGCCAACCCGCCAACTATACTGAGCGCACATCTGATGTACTACACTAACATACTAAGCATGCGCATCTCATGTAGGAGGTGAAAAAGATGATAACCAGGGTCAACCCTATCGTTGTTACTCTTTGGAAATTTTTTACGACCCCCCCCCCCCCTTCATGGGTGATTTGATACGACCCCCCTTGTATGTGACACTTGTGTAGAGACAGTGTTTACCATCAATATTTATTTCTACGTAAGTCATCAAAGATGAAACTTTAGCAAAATCCACGACAGATATTCATCGCTGCTTCCAAACACGAAAAAATGAGATGCATTCAAAGATATCCGTGTACTCCAAAGGGTTACCAAACTAGGAGATGAAATAAACTGAACCAGTGACCGGAATATTGACAATATTACCTGATAAAAACTTATGAGAAGTCAGAAAAAATTATCGCTCCAATTGAAATACTGAAATCCTTCACGTTCTTCAATTGCAACACAATTTTTACACCCCTCTTTCTAAGGCTATAACTTCCTTCATATTCGAGCTTCTGCGCCGAAGTGATTTGATTTGGAAAATTCAAATTATTCTCTCTCCAACCATGGGTAAAAATTCTTCGAAAGTTAATTTAATAAAAATTTAGTACGTTGTTACTTTTTTCTGTGCAAAGCGACTTTTTGACCTTCAAACGATCATAACTTCCTTCAAAGTCATTCATTTGGGAAGCTGAACACGTATAATAAACTACAGGATTCAAGCTTTCTAACGAGCACCCAAGCGTTCCTGAAAGATCAGCAGTTCAAAAATTAGTCCCGTTGTTACTTTTTTTGAGGGGTATTCTTCAAGCCATTTTCTCGAAAACGCGGGTTTTCTTAGGTTTCACTGCCCGTAACTTCTTGGAAGACCAATGTCATGTTTAATTTAGGATGTGCTAGAAAGCTTCGAGCATGCGCTTGCACTACATCCCTTGCCTTGGTGCGCGCCACGCCTCGGGCGCCCTTCTAATTCGCTGATTCATTTGAAAGCTCATTTAGAGGGAAGCGTGGTTTATAGATGCTCTAGTATCAGTCATCTTACGAAAACGTAACGTGCCGGCTAGGCTGCGACCTCAATCGCCATTTTTGGATTGCTACCCCTGACAGCGGGGTTAGCCTCATTGTGAGCATAAGTACCTATAGGATTGTTACTGCAGAAATCGCGTCGATGCGACGCGCATTGTACGTGACTTCGGCAGGAACATCGTAATTTACACTTACTTCGGGTGCTCACTCTGTCTAAAATTGCTTATCTTCATTGCATGGTCAGTCACTTGTAAAAATGCCTTTACAAAGAAGCAGGATTGCATGGCGCATCCCGGACACCTGAGCCATCCCTTTTGCATCCATAACATTCTGTTAGTAGCATTTCTTGCTGAATTGTGAATAATCTTGAGAGCAATGAGATTCACGGTAGTTGCACGAGATGATACCAATGTGTCAAAGCTCTTTATTAAGCAAACTAAACAGGACAGGAGGACCGCCCGAAATTCTGCGGGATCGACACAACACAACGACAAAAGCAGAAGGAGGACAGAAAAGACGAAAAGTACTGGCAATTGCATCGCGTTGGTGGTTGGCACGACCAAGTTCAATTTCCTTCCCTTGTTTTTAGCGCGATCCCACTGTTTCACCGTTGGACAAGTCGGGATGGACACGTTTCGATCGAACGTGTAGATTTTATACTCAGTGTGTTGTGATAACGCGTCCTCTCCAGAAATGAGAACCTCGCAACCGTTGTCCTCAAAAAAAAAAAAGAATTTTTTCTTCTTTTGCTTTCCTTATAGGTAAGAACGTCAATTGAAGCGAACCTCTGGATAGAAAAGGAAGGCCTTGCAGTCTGGTTTCTCGTGGCATTCTTTGAAACAATCCTCCAAATTACCATCGTCTTTATAGTAGATCGCAGATGGATTGTTGTTGACGTTGGTCAACTTTGCACCCTTGAATAGGGTGTAAGTGCAGGATAGACCGGGAGTCACCTGAAATGGCGCAGCATTCTACTTGGATCATTTTTGCACCAAAAAACTGGCTTTGTCTTCTATGCATTCTTATTTTTTGTTTCATTTTCTTGATAGAATCGCAATGAGGAAAGCAAAACATTGCGGGACAACTCAAGCTACGGCAAAGGCAGAACTACTGAAGTGATCGTGATGGAGTTTTACCTGCGAGAGATGCAGAAGCATGGCACACGCTGTGACGCGAAGCGCAATGGAGCACATTGTTCCTGAAGTTCACCTTTAACGGTCGAGTTCGTAGAAGGTATTCAACCCGGAACTCACCTTACCTCAAGGGCCGACTCGAGCACAATAACCTTCTAGAAACCCAGTCGCCAGGAGGAGCTTTTGTGTTGCTAGGATTCCTCTCGAGTGGATTGGAGACCTATTATTCCAACCATTCTCTAGTAAAATAGCCTATACGCATATCGTGAAGAGGCTTAGTGATGTCGTTAATGTTCCTGCCTAGGAGACGGGATTTTGCTTCCTGGAACCGCAAGCGATCCGGTTGGACGCTGAAAAGCGTTTGGATTTTGACGACTACCGTAGTCCACGTCTTGAACACTACTCAGCAGGTCCCGCACGTAATTGGTGAATTCTGGGAAATGCTTGTGAAGCTTTCCCAGAGAAAAGAAGATTTCATAACATCTTGCCATTCTTCGCCAATGGTTACGGGAAGTATTGGTTCTGTTCACGTCTCGCGCGAGCCACCCTTCCGGGCTTGTGTGGTCGGGTACTCCCTATAATTCCTCATTTCATCCATCGTGCAGTAACAATACAAAGTCTGAAACGTTTATGTTGACCATTTTTAGTCGTATCTCGCATTCTCCCATTCGGAGAGGAGTCGAAGTAAGCAACTCGTATACGATTTGACTTCTGTAGAACTTGCGGGATTGCCATGCCAGGCGATTTTGTGAATTGATCGACCATGAAGGGGTGGAAGGCTCGGTTGTCAACGAATAAATCTGGAGGGCTTAACATAAAGCTATCACGTATCACTGATGTTGCTCCTATATCATTAATTAATTTTGCATGGAGCGACCAACCTTGTGGCGCTTCTGAAATCAGGAGGGCAAGTTTTTTTTTAAGTTTTAAAGGTTTTTTCTCAATTCTCTGATCAATTGGAGCCCGTGCTGATATTGTTGTCACTGATACCTGATATCTTCCAGAAGCCTATGAGAGGGATATACCGTTAAACTCCAGTTATTTATTTCCTCCGCAAGACTTACCAATTTTAGTACTACACAGAGTATGAATCTCAATTTACACTTCCCTTTCCGGCCTGAAAAGATAGCGTCGTAACCGCCTAGCCCAGCTGGGTGTTTCTGAATTCGAAGCTTTTGCGTTGGCCTTGGAGCAACTTATCTAAATGTTTGAATATTTATCTACTATTGAAATTTGAACAAATATTCAAATGATTATAACTTTCTTCAAATATGACGAATTTTCAATCTGAAAGCAGATTTGGGAGTTTTGTGAAGAGCTTCTTTCTAATCAGTATTGAAATTACAAAAATTTATAAGAAATAACAAATTTAGATCAATTAACGAGGAAAATTCATGATGAGCACGAGTTTTTACACTTTCCGAAGCCATAACTTGCTTCATTTTCGTCAAATCTGAAAAGTTAATACGTCATACAAAACTAGAAGATTTTCTCTATCAAATGGTTGCTAAAACTGCTTTATACGTCCAGTATTAAAAAATGGCCACGTTGAGGATTTTTGCCCGAGTACCGCCGAAAGGTACTTTTTCGCTACATTAGCACTATTCCAACGACTATAGCTCCTTTCAGGGGCGATTACATACTGAAGTAGGAGCAGATTCAAAATCCTCGTGCTTTTCTCTTTGCAAAAAGTGTAAAATTGTTTAGCGTAATCTCAACGTGCTTATGAATTTGACGCTGAAGACTGCGTTTCTTGTTGAATATGGTGTACTCCTCCCTGTAATTTCACATGAACCTTTCAGAATCCTCTTGATTTTTCCTGAATTGAGATTCTTTCTCCAGAGAGCCGTAGCTGAAGCGCGCGCAACCAACTGGGCCCACTCTGGGATGCGCCGTGTGCTTCACATCCCTTCAGATTTTCTGATGACTTCATCTGTGAGAGATTATAAATTCCCTTTGGGAAATGTGCGAAAATTTTATATGATTTGTTAATATTTGTATGGTGACAAATCAGGATTCTCACCTGTCTGAGCCAAGTGACGAGAATTTTGATAGCTTGACGATCTTCTTGGTAAGTCAATCACGAAAGATTTTATTGTGGGCGTAAGTAACTTGTTATTGAAGTCCTATTGACCTTGGCATCTATATCCGATCCTGTCTCCCGTTATTACGGATTTCCTAACTGCGTAATTCCGGCCCGACTCTTCTCTCCAGCGGGCCATACGTTCCCCCTCCCTGTGTACAATGTCGAGGATTCCTTCAACTGCATTCTGCCTGATCTAAGGGCGCTTCATTGTTTTTTTAGAGGTGGGTGTAGGGGACATCTGTAATACAGGTTTAATTCTGATGACCGCCGATTGGCCGTACTAGTAAGCCTAGGGAATGGGAGAAACGCCAGCAAGGACAACGGCTTGCATACGTCTCCACTCAGACTTACATCTCCTCCTTAAGGCTCAATCCCAAGTTATGTAAACGGGCTCACTCACTTCATCTCCCTTTAACCCATAACGGACGGCCAGTGTATTTTTCGCGTGCGCCACCATGTGGCGCACGCCGCCACCCAGGGTAGGGTTTATGTAGGCTTATGTGAACAGCAGGGGTAAGACGGGGCTAAAGTAGGTGTCGGAGTCTCATCATCCGAAAAAAGAGATTTCCGTTGACGACAAGTTCGTAGCCCGCCTTTCCGCTCTAAAACTAGGGTGCAAAGAATGAATGGAAGCTGTAGGTGACATTATCGAAAAATGCGAAACAACAACCCCGAGCAAGGATGTGGCTATATTTAGGGGAAGGGGTCTCGGGACGTGCGAACCATGGGTAAGCCACCCATCAAATAGTAAACTTATGTAAATTAAGACAAAATGTATGTAAAATTTATTGTAGGTTTGTCAAAAATCCAGCCGTCCAGGTCCTGGGAAGATATGTTATTCCACATTGCTGAGAGTATATATGGGTATATTAAGATTGCTAGAAACATTCCAAAAACAAAAGAAATAGTCGTGCGCCACCTTGTGGCGCACGCCGTCCGTTATGGGTTAAAAAGATGAGTGCTCGTATAACCTGTTCTCAAACCTACATGTACGGGTTTTACCTGTTGTGGAATTTGGGCTATATTTAAGTGAATGTTCCCAAGGAGGGGAAAATGGCCTCATTGAAATTTGATATCCATCCACTTGCTGACGCCACCTTTTCGAGATGGAAACATTTGTTCCTATTTAGGCATCACTTCATTCTACCGAGGTCTTGAGCTGACTTTGAGCTACGCCTTGGGACAAAATCGGAACAGGTGGCAAATTGAACCGTTCCTCAGGTCTATTAGCAAGTGGTAAATTCCAACCTTCCTCAGAAGCTTTCAAGATTTCCTGTCGGAAGAGGTTGTATAAGGTTGGGGAAAAAGTCCTGCAACACTTTTCCAATTTTTGATTCTACTTCTATCTTTTTTTGTCTACAACTCCTAACCGGAACCGGAACTCGGAGTCACTAAGATTCTATGTGGGCGGAATAACATTGATATTGTAAATCCTCTGACGGCTGGTATCGACTCGACCTCTCCTCCGATGGTGATAATCCTACCGCATCAATCCAGTCCGATCTCCTCCTCCTAGCGGGCGAATACCACCCCCCCCCCCTCCCCACTGCGTGAGCATGTCGAGAATCCTGCAACGGTGGTTCTCTCGTTCAAGTGTTGTGTGATCGATTTCGCATATGGTACCTCTGGCGGTGGAAAGGGTTTAGTGACGAAGAACCTCTCTTTTCTCTCTGTGAGGTGGGGAGGGGAGTCGGCGAGACCCTAAAAGCCCCCGTAACGGTTGACCTAGCATTGGGGAACACAGGAAGGCAAACTCATGTTTATGCAGGAGTCAACGACTTTCCCTTGGAGAGCCAGCCAGCGCGGAGATTCCAAAACGTTTCTGTGACTCAGCGGCGTTACCCACTTGCTAAAAGCGAAACCATTGTATCCCGTGAGTCAGTCCCGTGCTGATCCCCCGTTTATGTGCCAACTGTGAGTGTAAAGCTTTTTGGGTCACTCACACCTGGCAGTTTTTGAATTTTTGGACTGCTTGTCCTGGTTTTTTCTCCATTTTTTCTCCCATTTTTCTCACAAAAATCGCAATTGGCTAGAAATTGTTGCTGGTTCAGTC
>MU900062.1:0-10627 GCA_036418205.1 Ostertagia ostertagi | reverse complement strand
CAACATTTTGAGCTCAAATTCTGTAGGTGTTTATAGCTTTTCTTCCGAGATTGGCGGACCTTTTAATCCTCTATCCTCTTGTCAATAACCATGCCAAATTCCACGGCTTATCTTTCGGCCTACATCTCATGGTGCGCCTTAACTTCAATCAGAGTGCCTAATCTTCCCCACCGCTAGGTTCGAATCTACCAGTCCAGGTAGATGGAAAATTCTTAGGGGTGAATGGGAATGTTTTACGTAAGACCAAGATTAGCGACACTGATACCAGAGTGGAGGTAGTAGTAAAAGTTCACTTTGTGCGTGGTATTTGTGCGTTGAGGCCCCTCTGTCACACCGCCGCACTCGCACTTCTACTCGCATAGACTGATGGGACCACCCACGTAGAAAAAACTTACTTTTTGAAAGCCTTACCATGGCGTAGCCACACCTTTTACTTTCTGATTGGTCAGCCGTGTCAGTGACCTGCTTGTTTCTTAGGAGCGAGGGCGGGTCCGCGACATTTGTTGTTTTGGGACTTGAAGCTGGTCGTTTCCTATTGGCCAGGCGTATCCACCTGCGTGTTCTTCTTGTTAATGTACTGACAGAAAGAAGGAGAAGGCGTGACACGGCACCAGGGTCAACCGTCCGTTGGACAAAGTCCAACGAGGGGGGGGTCGTATTTGGGGGGGGGGGTGGAAAAGAGGGGGTCGTATTTCGCGAGGTAGCGTCAATGTTACAGTAAGGGAAGGGATGTTTTTCATGGAACGGAGAGCGGATTAGGTTGTTGGCTGGGAATTTTGGAGGGAAAAGTGGGCGGAGTTGGGCTGTGTCGACTGGTCTCAGAATCAAATACTATAGAAATACTATAGAATCGCCCCATGATGGCGATGGCAGGCGAGGGTGGTGGAGGATGGTCGTGAAGGGTTAACCCTGAGGGGGGGGTCGTATCGAGGCCCTCTAGAAGGGGGAGGGGGGTCGTAAAATTTTCGAAATTGGTCCAACGTGACGGTTGACCCTGCACGGCACTGACATAAGAGACAGCTCTTCAGCTTACACAGAACCACAATCAGTTTGCTAGCAGACTTACTGTTACACCAGCACCAAGTGGAGCATTTAGGCGCATAACAATCTCTGGCGTGATCTGGGCGCGCATGATAAGCAGCGATTGTACATCGCGGCAGCTTGACGTTCAGCGTGGAGGCCTGTGTGGGGCCGCTTTTGCATGCAGCGACTCACTATGATATCCATGGATTGATGGCGGTTGCCGCGGGAATGTGGCACTTTCGAGAGGGCTGCGACAATGCGGTCAAGCGATTAGCTCAAGTTGCGTGGTGATCGAGTTCGAATGGCCGGACTGCATCGTTCAGGCCCTTCAATGCAGTGAATATTTGGATTCGCAAAGTCTGACGCGAGCCTTACGGGGACGCGTGTCTGCCTGAAAAGGCTAACGTGAAATAGGTTTTCACTTATGAGCATATCAAACGAAGCTGCTGTTTCAGTTTCCTGGGCTAGCGTTTCATTGGGGTGTGGTCTGTCAGTGAAACTCTGAGATTCTTACACATTCACTGTTCATTGGGGATATTTTGACTGAGGAAACATCTGAGAGCAGTCTTTTCTTCAAATCATTGAGGAGAGAACAACAGAAGGCAAGCCAGTTCGACCGTTTTCGATGGTTGATTCAGTGGAGTTCACAGTTGCCGGTAGGCTGGCCTACTTAGCGACGTCATGTGCTGAACCGTCTGTGCTCTTCCGTTTGCGTAGAGCACAGACGGCTCGCACATGACGAGTGTGAATGTCGACGCAGGAGAGCGTAACTGATCATGCAAAAATCCTCGACAAGCCGTTGAGAAATCCTCGACCGATATTCGCCCTGCTCCCAATCCAATCTATGAGGCAACTTTTTTCCAATTTTTTTTTTGTTTTTTTCTGCGCTTCTTCAAAAATACGCATCTCTCCCACGTTTTTCAAAATCAGCACCAATTTTGTAATAGATGCATATTCGCTGAGATTATGGACGGCTCTATCGACAATTGATAGAGTGGCAGTTGAGCTGGCCAATACAGTTCTGGATATTCTTTAATTCTTTATGGTCTTTGATATAAATCAGTAGTAAAGAAATCAACAAGTGGGCAAACTAGGCGACTTCAACTGACGTAAAGTAGTGACATTGGAAACTAAGTAAACAAAACAACTAACAAGAACTTATTTCTGGAGCATCCTAGTGGGCATAGCCTTTGCCTTTCCGCCACCCTATAGTAGAAATAGTAGATCAAATCGAAGAGTAGTTCGGCGCAGTAAAAGCTGGCAACACATACTCAACTGAGACAATAATATGAGGTGGGTGGTGCTAGGGTAACACCACTTTGATGGACTTGGGTAATGTTCAAACCGGGATGGATTTTGTCTGTGGAGGTATTCCTACCTAACATTCGTATACCGGCTCACCAATGAAGCGACTCAAATGGTGAGTGTGTATGCTTTACTACGAGCCTGACATGAGTAGATAGTGGAAACTCATCCATTCAACATAGCTAATCGCCACAAGGATAGGCGGATTCAAGGCAAGACCAGCAACAGTCGGATGCATTGGCAAGAAAAGGACACGGAAAAAGAGCAATAAGAACTGGCAAGAACATAAGGAAATTCAAGGCTAGCGAAACTGAAGAAGAGTCATGCTGATTGAGCCGGACCACGACACACGCCATTAGCAAGACGAAGTTTCCTCAACAGAACGATTCATGGTCAATTTGATCAGTGCCATCTTGAAACGAAAGACTTTCCTGAACTTAAAAAGATTTTCGTCGAAGTCGTGCAGCAGTTTTACCACCGTCAAGACAGAGTTTGAAAGGATGACCCCTTGTGAGACCAACAAAGGGAGAAACACGGAATAATTCGGAGAGCTTAGTATCAACATCACCTAGTGCCATCTTGTACAAAAGACACAAATCAGTTATTTTTCTGCGATCTTCCAGCGTCAAGGACTTAAGACTGCGAAGCCGATTCGTATACGACAAACCGAACTCGCCACTCCTAGCAAAAATGCGATAAGTGAACTTCCTCTGAACCTGTTCAAGCTTGTCAATAAGACGGGCCTTGTAGGGGGACCAAACTGGGGAACAATACTCAAGTAGAGGTCTTACGTAAGCGCAGAATAATCTAAAGAGGAGTGTTGGGTCTCGTGTGTGGAACGCACGCATAATTAGTTGGTCGGCAGGTAGCTTTAAGTACGATATATCGTTGATGAAACACTCAAAATCAAGGGAGTCGTCATACATGACACCAAGGTCTCTGACTATTTTGAACGTTGGAGAGTAGATCTACCCAGTTGGAAACTGAACTCGAGGTGATTTTTTCCAAGACACATCACAGATGTCTTTTCTGTATGGAAATATCAATATCCCATTTTCGTGCCCACTCTTCCAGAGCATAGAGCCCGACCTGAAGCAGATAGATCGGCATTATTGACAGTGTACAATTTGGAATCATCAGCGTACATTGAAATGAAAACCCCGGGTGGAAGAGTATTGGGTAAATCGTTAACAAACATGAGAAACATCAGGGGCCAAGGCTATTGCGGATATCGATTCCTTTTAACAGTTGCGCCTCCGTTTCAAAGCAAAGATTTGCTGACGAAAATGTTCTGATGGAGATTCTATCAGATCAGAAGCGTCTGCTAATGGAGTTTCGTCTCGCATGTTCTATTAACGTTGACATATTCAGTACGTGGGTTTAGGAAATAATGAGTCCGGTGGATCCGTTCAAATAGTGAGAAAAAGCTTCGAGTCAATAGAACACGCCCTCCTGTTCAAGATTAGTCAATTTATTGGAAAAAGCGAACACAAATTGACGCCGACGCAATTCCGAAATTTTCCAGGAGCTTTTCATGGCTTGTTGAAAATTGGATTCTCTCATCAGCCCTCATCTCTTGGGTTGAAAGCACACCTATGAAGGATCAGACTGGTGTGCTTCTTGCTTCGAAATTGTGGCTATTCGCAATAAGTGGACCAGTAGTGGGGAGAAAAGGGAAAATAATTAGTGGAAAATGCCAAATTTGAAAGTTTGTCCACTTTGGTGCTATTGACAATCGGTATATTGAGAAAGATGGGGCAGATGGGAGAGCCACGACGAGAGATCCGGCGAAACAGAGTTTGCGGACGAGAAAAATCGAAGCGGTGATGCGGCGTCTGCAACCTGCTGCCTTGTGCTACGTTTTCAGAACTGGAGAGCAAGATTCGCGGCTTCGGGACAGGTCTATAGAACGCATGTTAAGGGACTTTTACCTGAATGTTAATTTCGTGATGTGTCTTCAGATGAAGTAAACACTTCACGCTTGTAAGGATTTATGATGACAACTGGTCAGCCAGCCATTTAAAATGAGATGTATTATTTAGATTACCACCCGAAAACACTGAGCATAAACCTGCATTCGTGTGTCTGTGCAACGATTTTTTGAAGGAATTTTGAAGCAAGGAAGTGCAGCGTAGTGACGCCGGACTCCCAGGCAAGAGGTCATGGGAACGACTCCAGCGCAACTCCTAACTTTTGCTATTTTCATAAATATATTAAAAGTCTTTCTGCCTACATTTTCGCGAACTAAAAAGGCTGGCAGTGGATTCGACCGCATGACCTCTTGCCTATTAGCCAGGGTAACTACCTCTGCGCCTTTGCTACATAACCTCTTAAAAAATTGTTTCGCAGGTGAAGAACTCAATGTCAAACTCATTGTCACTTCAAATGGTCGGATAGATCAATTTACCTTCCTATGGATTTCGGTTTCAAATCCCACATGTAGCTGGATCTGCAGGATTTGATAGTTCATATGAGACCTAAAAAGTGCCGTGTTTGCAAGAATGAACAATTTTGCAGGGATAAAATCAGTTACGTGGCATCTGTGCAGCCATTTGCAAACTCTGTCATGTTGAATTCAGTTTTTGGGAAAAGTGCGTATACCCGGTAACCGCCATGATACCCCTAGCAAAAAGGTCAACACCTTAACCAGGCTATTTGAGATATTAGGTGTATCGCCGCATTCGTCTTGAGACCCCGAGCTCATGGTCAGATCTATTCTCAGAACCGGTGAAAATTTAGTTCGGGGAGAGGGGTAAGGGCACCCAATCTAATCGAAGTGGAGCTGAGGAATGACGCTCATAGCTAATCCAAGTAGAGTTGCGAGAAGGAACTTATACCTTATCACACCTTTAACTAAGACCGTAGCCTAGTACGCTTAGCCTAGTCATATCATTTGACGGCTGAAACCTTGACTGACCCTTCGTTGCAATACCTGGCATGCAACTGCATGCAAGCCTGAAAGAAAGGGCTTTCAGGGTACTTTTGTTATTTTTTTTTGGGACAATTCCCTGGTTTGGTATCTTTCTATATACAATAGGAGACTGTGTCTGATTGTTGATAGATATGACACATGAGCAGTTCATTAGATATTGTCAGTTCGATTAGATAATATGAGAGCGGCCCCCGAACTAAAGTTTCACCCTCAGAATCTATTGAACGATTCTTTGAACGAGTGGAAGTTTCCTGTTCACATGATCATGATAGTGACCTTAAAGGCAGTGATCAGGGCGGCTGGAAGGTGGTACGGTGCTGATGACATCATTGAATGTCATTTGTGGAATAGCGTTACGATGTTGTTAGTCACCTTGCAGCGCCAATTGAGTAGACTTATTCCAATTATGTTAGATGGGACGTTTCAGTCAACCGTAACGCCCCTCCAGCTGTCGTGACCACTGCCTTTACTGCGCTCAAACTCTTCATAGAGGCATGTAAACAGTCTTTCTATCTATGCTGCCAAAAACAACAAAAGAACCATTTCAGATGGCTGGATACCTGTTGCCCTTTCTTGATTATCGGCTTCGTTTTTGCTCTATGTTCACTCTGTCACCTAGTAATCAACCAATTACCAATTTATTTTCGTTTTTGGTCGTGATAACCCCCCACTGAAGGGTCAATACCGATATCTATGCAACACCAGGAGCGACCGCCGGTCTGATTGTCAGACTCTAACGAGTGACGAGGCTTTGTGTTCTGAACACGGTATTACCTACTGTAGAACTACAGGGACGAGACGCTTGCGAATCTGCTAGATTCGCAAGTCGACATTTCCTTACTGAGTGTCTGCTCGAGAACTCATGAAAAGAACGACGGCGCGCGCCGATGCTGATCACAATAGATTTCGTGGCCTGTGCGGAAGCTCCGTGTATCTGCTTGCAAGCCTTCTAAGAGTTGAGTTTGAGATTCCGGTGTGTATTTGAAGGGAGGATCTCTTAGGTCTAGAATGATGGACCTGGTCAAGAGAAGTCGTTTCTCTCTCACTTTGTATCAAGCAGCGGTTGATACTTGGAATAGCTATTGGTGCCGGCCTCTGGAAAGAGACACACAGTTATGTACGAGTAACCAATTACAGTGAACTGCAATCATTTAAACGGGGTCTCATCAAGTAAGGGGGAGGGCATGTGGTTTACCAGTTCTTGCCGGCTACAGATATTCCAATTTTGGCAAGGGCAGAAAATCTCCGGAGTGCGTGAACCATTTCGCTCGAACTTATACACCCACAGAGCCCACACACGGAGCTTCCCTCCCCTAAAAAAGTGGATTACTCCATGCAGTATGAACTGTCACACCATATGCCCCCTTACTGCTTAAGACCCCATATAACTGTAATGTGAGCTCGAACATACCAGCTTTTCACGCATTTCAAGTGACTGCTTTCACGCCCAATCTCCCGTAGTAAACTGTCTGTTGCTATCTCTGGCTTTGGGAGTCCCCTTATTCCTGGAAAAACTGCATCATGATTCCCCTTAACTGGAATAGACATCAAGGGTAGAACGAGAGCCCGCAGGTTATCTCCGTGTCCACCGGGGACTCCTTCTTGCACTTAGTTCTAGCTGCTCACTAGGTGAATAATGCTTTTCATAAACGTTTAGATGCCAACTTGGTTGGGAGGGCTGGGGGGGGGGTGCACCACGCTGCGGAGCGACGCTCTACTTGTGTGCAACTCTGAGGATTTAGGTCACAGGAACCGCTCTTTTCGCTGCATGTGTAGCAGTGCGAATCGTGGCAGTGGGGAGCAACTAGAGAGGTGCGGGCAAAGCGGCGCGCCCGCCTCGTGGTTATCTCTCCCCCCCCTCAACTATGAGCACCGAGTCGTGATCACACAGAAGAAGAACATTATCCCTGCTATACAAAATGAAACCGAAGAAATAATGTAGGAGTAAAGCTGACAGCTGTTCGTAACTTTAAAGGACTTCTTAAGAAAAATTGCCAATGGAGCAGGCTGTGCACTGTGGTGCCCCCTCCTACTGGATGAGACCCGAGAATTCTTCTGCGCAGTGTGGTTTACTATTATTGATAAGATTACAGGGTTGAATAAGAATAAGAAGGATACAAAAGATACAAATCGCAGCATTGTTGCGCAAAGCGCCGATAGCCGGTGGTTGAAGTCGTCAAACTTGTCGAACCAGGGGGAGAAAGGGGTGTCTTTTCCCGGATTCTTTAGCCACTCTACTTACCTTCTTTGTCTTAGACGCACAATTGTGCACGTCAACGTTCACATTTCAATGGAATTGGCATTTACTGGGTCCGATTTCCTTTAACTTCTCTTTAAGGTGTTTTGCGAGTGAATTCAAGAGAGCCATACATGTGGACACCACGTGAAACCGAAAACACCATCAACCCTTCACAATCACAACCCGTTGTTCAAATAAGATTTTTATTCGTCTCTAGACGTCGCAGTACAACAAAAACAAAACTCGCTTGGCTGTTGTGGTATTGATTCCTACGCGGTAACCATGTCTAGATCGGGTATGGTTTAGAGAGAAGTGGCCTGCTTATCGTGGTCCGCGTACGGATCAATCGGGATCGCATTTGCTCAAGTCAACAAGCCTCCCGCCCATCCGAGGTCTTAATTGGTGCCAGATTGTCTACGAGAATAAAAAGGTTGATTTGAACGTCGGATGGCACAACAAGCCATTGTTTCAGCAAAATGGTATGATTTTGAATGGAAGTAGAAGGCGTGGCGCATCAAAAATGGATCGGATCGATCGATTGCTTTCAGAGGGAATACGATATAAATGAAGTCCTTTGCTTGCATTCCAACGGTAATATCGATTACTAAGCCTTTTCTCTTCATTTTTGAAAAACAAATTCAGCTCAGAAACCAAAGTTTGGGGAAAGGTGGGGGGGGGGGTGGAGGCACGCAGTAGACAATTTCTACACATCGTTATGTTGTCAACTAGTTCGGTGCGAGGAAGGGTACCAGTGGTTTTCGGCAGGAGTATTCGTCGCACTCAGCCATGCAAGGCGATGTCTGTCTGACGCTCTGCAGGGGAGCGCCTAGACCCCCTTGAGACGCAGACTGGCCGTCCAGACCACCTACGTCATTGCGCGATCTATGTGTTGATTGTGCGACGCCAGACATGGGAGCCCGTCTGCGGTAGACTATGTGGGAGGTGGGGAGGGCAGACGACGATTAGCAGACGAGAGTGTGTGCCAGCCGACATGGCGCAGCCGCAGGGGCGTGGTCGAGACGCGGGACACGCAGACGCCACCCGTGTGCCGGTCCAGACGGGGTCGGCGATGCTGCGTAACCTGGTGCGAAGTCTTCGAAGGCGAGCACGTTCTGTCGACTCAAAAGCTCCCACGAAAACCGTTCGTCATACCGATGAACCGCCCATACTTGTTACTATTGTGAGTTTCGTAATGGATTTCCTCGTCTCATTTTGATTTTAATTTTCTGTTTTTGCCGTTTTTGAAGCTTTCATGGTTGTTGTTCCTCAGGCCCTGTTGAAGGCCTTTCTATTAGAAATCATAAGGACCATTCAATCATGCGCTTGAGCTCTCTTTCAACTCGGGTGAATTTCAGGCCACCGTGGCTCCGTTCAATTGCCAGGCCTATCATATCTTATCTTATATCTTATCTTGTCTTATATTCAAGTGCTCTACTTTCACGAAAACATGTTCGCTATAGGAATTGTCTCGGTTTTACCCCGCAAAACGTCCTAGTCCCCTCACTGCAAGGACCATCGTGACTGGGCGTTTCTGCACATTTTCGACGCAGAACAGCACACATTTTTGACTTTGCGATTGTAGTGGAGACTTTCTTGAGAAAAATTCTCTGAGTTTTCAAAAAAGGTCGCTTTTTAAAGAACAACAATGATTTTCAAATGATTTCGAATAATTTCAAATTCAAATTTTCAAATAAACAAAATCGTGGGCGCGCCGAGAAGAATGAATAGTTATTGACGGTAGAGAAAGGGTCGTATTTCGTGGTTTTTTTTTGTAGGGAGTTGTATTTCGCGAGATGAGGTCGTATTTCTGGGATACGTGGAAAAGGAAATCTGTGTCTCCACCAACGCGAGGGGCTTTCTGGCACTAGCTCGTGCGCATTACGGTAACCCCAGTTTCGCACAAGAACTCTTTTGAAATTACGAAATGAAAATAGGTTTTTTACCCGCCATTTCTGGCATAATTTCACATTTTTTGTGGCTTTTGTTGTTGAATTTAGTGAAGAAATAACTGGGAGCAACGAAGATTTCCGCGTAAACCTTGAAAGGGGCTTCCTGATGGGCCTGACTCCAAGTCAGAGTGAACCGTCCGGCCAGCCCATCGAGAAGGTCGTATTCGCGATTTTGGGACGGGGTTGTAATCGAGGTTGACAAAGGTAAAATTGTCGCAAGGAAGTCGTATTTTGGAAGTTGAAGGGTTATGATTGTGGCCAGGGGTGAATTCTGACAGGGTTTTTAGTCAGAAACATCGAAGGAAAGAAGTGTGAAATAGAAGAAAATTGTGTCGTTTCTTCATACATTACTAACTCCTAACACACCCCTCTCCCCTTCCCCTGAACGGCTGCTTTGGGTGCTTTGGGTGCTTTGGGTTACAAATACTCTAGAAAAGGCAGTGGGATGATGAGAGTTAAATTGGTGTAGTGTTTTGCAAAACCCTGTAAAGGGAGGGGCAGTTCGTAGTAAGTTTACAAGATCGGCAACCGTTCCTGCTCGACCTCCTCCTGAAGGCAAACATTCGGAAGTTTCCCAGTTGTTTACAGTTTGTTTGTCTATTTTTTGGAAGCCCTTGTGAAGATGTTACCTTTTTCGAAGTTCTTAGCGCTTTTAGAACTTAAGAGTATTTAAAATCTCAAGGTCGGTAGGTGCCGTGGAATACGGTCGGGTTACAAGGCTTCTGTCAACCAAAGGGTGAGAGCGTAGCTGGAAAAGCACACACTTTGTGTCTTATTGGGACTAAGCCTTTTGAAGAAGATAAAGAAAGAGGAGATGCTGTGATAGTGTGCACTTGTGAGAGCTCCCAGACATCACTACAAAACGCTGAACCGCCAAGCCTCACGGTTGACAGAAGTCCTGAGACCCGCTCAGAGCCCAGGAATGCGGAACTCAGGTTCGGTATTTGTTAGAGAATAACGAAGAAAAACTATATTGATATATTGCGAAGGCTAATGAAATATCTCCATTATGTGCTCTTCTGACATTGTTCAATATGACAAAAATATGTCCTCAAACGTTATCGAATGGCCGTCAACGTGCAAAACGTACAAACGTCGGTGACAGCACTGAACAGCAGGCACAGTATCGATTATGCAGATGTTGTTTTTGTATTTCTCTTCGTCTCAATTCTTTTCCCC
>MU900056.1:0-10345 GCA_036418205.1 Ostertagia ostertagi | reverse complement strand
CCGAAAACTAAGAGAAGAAAAACCTCGAGAAACGCGAGCCATTTCCTCATAGCGTCTCACCAAATGGATGCCATATTCGTGTTTAGGAAATTCAACCTCCCCTTTCCATGCTCCTATGAGTTGCAGCGGATTAGGTAATGCAGTTCGGGGTCTGCGGGCTTGCAGCGGTCGTTTGCTACAAAAGGGGACGATTTTAGTGTGCGCAGAAATATAGCATCAGCACTGTTTCCCGAAAGATGAACTTCATGGCTTAATAGAGCCACATGCACTTCACTGTAGCACTTCTTTCAAATATTGAAATATGCTGGTTACTATGCAAATGCCAGTGTAATCAAATCATTATTGCAGATTCTTTCGCCACACATTCTTGGAGGTCCCCACACACATGAGGAGGCCAGTCACGAGGTGACTGAAATCGGTTCAAAGAGCGCAGTCAGAGCGAGCAGTGAGCAAGAACATCAAGGACATGAAGCGATTCACCATGGCCACAGCTCTCATGAGCTCTCACGCTCACCTCAGAGAATCGCTGCAGAAACTTTGGCGCGGGTTTCATCCACATATGGGTCGTGGGCTGCACCATCACGTAGCCGGCCTGGTAAGCTGAGATAAGCTTGAATAGTCCCAGTCTCAATTTAGTTGAACAAAAGTGGGCGGAAATTTTCGACGCGTTGATTTGTGTTCCCAAGAAAATTTGTGGTGGGTGGAACCGCTCTGTGGAATCCACTAGTCCTCAGTATAAAGAATGAACTATGTATACATAGATCATTCGGTGTTCGCCTGACCTAAGCCAAATTCCATTTGAGTTTGATCATCATACAGAGACAAATGTCCCATTGTATTTTCAACTAGGACTGTGACGGACGTGCTTGTTGCTCCTACCCGTGCACCTGCCGTATTTTGAGCGGTTTCACTTGCCATGACATCACCTCCACACAGAGTTCAGCTATGAGTAGTTATTATTATGTACTGTTTCACAGGAGTGCTGGTTTATGAACAAAACTTCAGCCCCAGACTAGACACGAACCCGCAGCTGCCCTTCACGGGCAAGTGCGCTATAAGTTACGCTACCGGGGCACCATTTCATCCCAACTCAGCTTTTCATGGTATACGTACCATAGCTTTCAGCACTCACACGTATAACGTGTTGAGCCGGTTAGCCGATATCGGCAATGACCGCGAGGCTGAAAGCTTTAGCAATTAATTTTGACTTGTTTTTGATTGTTTTGTTTATAACCCATCAATCTTGTGGAACAAGTGAATCTGTGGGCGTTAACAACCAAGATGAGTCACAATCAAACACTGTTTTTTGGTGTTTGCCGTGTTGGTTTTGATTTTGTTCATGTTCATCACACCGATTCCACTGATGCTTTATTTACCGGTGTGTTCCAGTTGTTCTTACCATTATTTCGTGTTCTGGTGATCCATCCTTGACTTCAAGACTACATGTAAATCATCCATGACATTTTTCGTTGCGCTCATGACACTGTGATCCAGTGATCTGCTTTATATTTCTTGAGCAGAGGCTAGATCAGTATTTGTTCAGCCTTATTTTTGTACTCTAACAATGAAGGATCTGGTATTAGAAATAGCCTCCACGATAAAGATTGTTTACATGTTGGTTGCTAAGCTTTATTTACTCTCTGCAGAAGGTCATCTATTAGCATCCATCTATTGGCGAGGTTTTTAGATCGCCTAAGCGGGTTCAATCGTCGAAAATGAAGTGTTGGCGGGATGTAACAAAGGGTGAAGACGTTCTCGTATGGGCGCGCTTCAATTAGAGGATGTCTCATGAAGTCACTAGATCCATTGCTCTTGCCTACATACTCGAGGTTTAATTGGGCATGATTTCTGGGTTAAGTAAGACCATTGGATCCACGGATTTGGGTTTTGTGTAATTGGAGGTGGAAAGCGGCTGCGCCTTCGGGAGGGTGCTGGCGGCGGAGAGGGCGCGGTGGTCACGGGCGGTGGGCAAGTTCAGCGTGGTGTCTTTGGCCGACGGAGAAGGAGGTTGGTATCGAAGCTCGGCGTTTCATACGGTTTAGATGAGAGGCCATCCCTTTCAAGGGCTTCTCTAATATTAGTTCTATTAACGAGTGGCATGGGAGTTTAAAGCATGAGGAGGTTATCTGGCGATAGTGTCCACATTGATGTTTCACGCACAGATAATGTGATGCTCTTAAAGAGATTCAGTTTTTCAACTGGGACCTTAAGTTGGTAAAAATAATAAGCCACTTAGTGTGGGATGGATAAGGTTTACAGAAAACTTTGAAGAATAAGTTCACTGTTCTACATTTTCTGAATGGTTTCAGGTATAGCCGTCATTGAAGCGCAGAGCATGTGTTGATGTATTTTATGCACTTTATTCCGTCTAAATTGGTTTGAGAGATGCTGTAAGCGATTTGAGTTTTGAAAACGCGTGGTTTCGATAGTGTTGCATGTCAAGGGGGAAAAAAAATAATTTAAAAATTTTAATTTAAAAGGAAAATTATTGCTTGAGTCAACTTGGGAACGAATGAGTATTCATGGGGCGAAAGACTAACTTATAGTTATTAAGGAGGAAAAGATTGCAATTTTATCTGGAAGAAAATTCAACGTCCGCGATTTCCCCAAAACGGTCCAACGGGGCGATTTTTTGACTCCTATCAATTTTGAAAAGAGTTCAAGTATTCGTTAGAAAGCTCTAACCTTCTAGTTTATCCCAGGGGGACAAGAATTGCAAAAGGTTCATTCTGAAGAAAGTTATAGTCATTGAAAGCCAAAAAACCTGTTCTGAAAAAATGTCCAACGGGGCGATTTTTGAAGAAAAGAGACGTTGCAAAAGTTTGAGTACTTTTTAGAAAGGAAACAATCTGATGTTCAAAAATTTTCTTACCACTTCTCACATTTCCTTATTTGAAGAAAATTCCAACCTTTCAAAGGAAGAAGTGCGCATTTCTGTGAATTCCGGTTTCTCTACCCCATAACTAACACAGTTTTGAAGAAACTGCAAAAAGTGGTTGTTTTCGGAAACTAGGTCTCGTAGATTACAAATCCACTTTGCGTTTTGAAAAATATTGACGCTGAACAGAATTACACTCTTTTGAAAATTAGTAGTCCGCCTCGGTCTATCCGCGCTGGGTCGAGGGGAAGATTGTGCGCGCCTAAGCATGCGAACGCAACGCTGCCGCACTCAATGGTTCCCCGGCGGGAAAATTCTACTTATATCCAAGTTCTGTTTTATGCTGTTTTGTGTTAATCCTTATATCGTTATTCTCGAGTAGGATACACGCATAGACACAAAAATGATGTGGGTGGGGGGGGGACCTATCGAGGCCCACGAGAAGGGGGGGGGAGGTCGTATAATTTTTGAAATTTGTTTCAACGTGACGGTTGACCCTGAGTAGGCGTCCACTATGGTGCGCCGGTCGTAGCCCGTACAATATTCCGCTTATTGACGCCCTTTCTGGAGTATTCGTTGAAACAAGGCTTACGGGACGGTACAGTCTATGTACCCTACTATGATGATCCATCAGTGAGTTTTTTCAACATTCTCTAATCTCACTAAGCTCACTCTTCACTGCCAGAAATGATCAACTTTGTGTTGAGTTTACACGCTCAAAAGCGCTAGCTGATACGGCTTACTATCTCGTTAAAAACTGGCACTATTCAACTAAGATAACCCAAACCCTCCAAATTTTATTTTTAATCGCCTTTGCCCATAGGGGTAATTCGGTGCTCTGACAACAAAAACTACATTCATTTCTGGCGTCGGCGCCATCTGGCGCCAGTTGCTTTGTCACGACACCTGTTTTTACCAAAAGCGGTCTGAACTTCTCAAGGGTTATGTGATGTCTGACTGCGAGTGTGGCATGCACTCTTAATATCAGCGCGGTTCAACGAATTTTTTCGTCTTCGCGAGCTCTTTCACAAACATATTACTCGAGATTAAGCTTGGGGGGGGGGGGTGAGGGGAGACTCCTAGGTGGGCAATCACCGTATCGCGTGACAGAAGCTGAAGCGTCTGAGATGACGAGGTGAGTTGCTTACTCACCTCGTCATCTTTTTTTCCTTTTTACTTCTTTTATTTCCCAATTCTGACCTTCTTATGAAGGCGATAACTGTATCAAACACCGCAGCAGACCCGATCATATCTCACGGACTAACAAAACTCCTTTAATGCTACTATTCGTCTGTGCCCCTATCTCATGCAAAGGAGCCACTTTGAAAAAACTTGGTCCTGAATGCCCTGAACGACCTCCTTGGTTAAATTTCAGCTGTTCACAAACAGAAACAAATGCCATCAAGTTGAGGGATAACGGTCATAATTGAGAATCAGTGTATAAGGGCGTATATGTAGTGAACCAGTTTTGCTCCGCCCGCTCTCGCGCGCATGTCAACATAGGCTTCATTGAAAGCGAGCATAGCCGGGCTATTGTATTGAGTAACATACTGCTTTCAATGGATTTGACTGATGGTATTAAGGAAATCAGATGATAAAGCAGTAATTTCTCATAGTTCTTCAATACCAATAAACATCCATCATTTTTCTGGAACTAACAAAGTCTAGCAGCCGAATGACCTTTGGATAACTAATACAATTACTTGGGCTGCTTATTATCAGCCCTCAGCGTAAACATCTACCATGCTTTGGATATTGGGAAAAGTTTAGCGGTCGAATGGATCACGACGACATCGCGAAGAAATGATATTTCTTATCCAACATCTGGATAAGAACTTCAGTGACATCCCTTCCAACGCTCCTTATCAGCCCCTATCAGCTGTTATCACTTTCTGGTCCCCATCAAATATGTTCCCGTCCCACCCCCTATATCATATCTGCAAAACAACGCCTCAGTGCTGCTGGGCCTTGCGCTGTCAATGTCGTGACATTTCCTTCAACGCTTCTTATCAGCCCCTATCAGCTGTTATCACTTTCTGGTCCCCATCAAATATGTTCCCGTCCCACCCCCTATATCATATCTGCAAAGCAACGCCTCACTGCTACTGGGTCGCGCGCCATGCATTTCGTGACATTGCGTTCTAACGTCCCTTATCAATCTTATCAGTGTTATCACTTTCTGTCCCCCACCAAATATGTTCCCGTCCCACCCCCTATATCATATCCTGAAATCAACTCCACGACTGCTGGACGCGTGCTATGAATTTCGTGACACACACACACACACCACACACACACGCACAGACATACTTAGCGAATTATATATAGTAGGATGATCTGTTGACTCAATGAAATATTTGCTGCCTTATCTAGAGCTCTTTGAACCGCCAATTCAAAGAGCTTTTAACAATGGTTTTTTTTGAAGCGCTGCGGCTGAACAATCAGAAGAAAACTGGCCTTGTAGAGGTAACTGTTTCGAGCTAGCAGTTAGTTCTATAGTAGTTCTTCGTTGTTGTCCGCTGAGAAGTGGAGTTTACCCTGAAGACGACGCGAACGTCGTATAGGTTGTTTATTGGCAGATGATGTTCCCTGATTTTGCGATAATAATTGTTGTGATTGTGCATTTGGAGTGGGAACATTATCCGTCAAGAAACGGGGTGAATACAATTTCAAACGGTTAACGTGAACAACTTGTCGTGCAGGACGACCTACAAGGTTAGTTATTGTAATATTTGGTCGATCTATTGACTCAACCTTGAACGGGCCTTTCCATTGGTTAGTTAACTTTGGACGAACTGTGTCGTCATGCAGAAGTACCAAATCTCTAATAGAAATGTCCGTTGTGCATACCTTGATCGTGTCCTGATTTGTAAATTGACAATTTTCTTGCAATTTCGTTCCCAACTTCTATTATGATGTTGTTTAGGCCGGCCGCGAACTGGTCAGCGAAGTCATCCGATGCGAAGATACGACGCTGCAGGCAGTTCATGGAGTATATCTCTCCATGTGATTGGATACCTACCATAAACAATGAAGAACGGGCTATAACCTGTTTCGCATTTTTGCTGCAGCTGTATGCGAAAACAAAAAGGTTGGACAAAATCTGACCATTGGTGTCTGCCTCTGAACAATATGCTGTTAAGGAGTCAGTGATCACCTTTACCAGTCGTTCTGCTTGCCCATTAGCCTTATGGTTATAAGCAGTGGTAAATTTATTCGTAATGCCGAGTGCTTTGTTGACTTTAGAATATACCTCGCTAGTGTAATTCGAACCACGATCCGAAACAATTTCGTTTGGGATACCGTGCTTCGAAATGACATCATTGATCAGGGCTTTTACCACTGTATCAGTGGTCTGATCTTCTATCGACGTACATACTATAAATTTACTAAAGGCGCATACGGTTATGAAAATAAATTTACTTCCGTCCTCACATTGAGGTAACGGTCCAATTATATCTGTGTGAACACGTTCAAAAAGTCGGGTTGGTGTTGAGAAAAACCCCTTAATCTCGATTAACAAATTTTGGAGGTGCTCTCACCTTTTGGCATGTTATTATGACGTAACTAATTAGGTTTGATACAAGTTCTGCCGAAAGAATGTATTTCTCTTCATGTTTCTGCATGTTTTTGCCTATACTTTGGTGGATTCTAAAAGCGGATTTTCGTGAAATATATAAGCTCTGCTGAATTGCATGCTCTCATCCAGGATAAACAACGATTTCCTCTTATGTATTTTATAATACATAAGAGGAAGCGGGTAGCGACTTAATGATACCTGCATCGCTGTAGCGTTTTGTGTTACGTAAAGAGAATGCCAATGCAATTAAGAAAAGAAAACTGCATATATGATATAGCATACATTATACGAAGTTATACGAAATAATAAAATATAATAATAATGATAATAGTAAAATATAAAGGAATAGGAATAAAATATGACAGAAATAATTGAAATGGTTCGTTTCGCTCCTTCCTCAGACGAACCTTATTATTTCGTCAATCCCCGGAGCTCATCAGTGAGTTGGGATTGGCGAAATAAAGACACAGGGGAAAGACGAATAAACCTTGAGCTGACGTACAAATTTGTCATGCAGAGGAGCATGCAATAAAAATAAATTGTATAATTGTAATTGTATTGAATAAGTGAATATTAATAGATAACAATATGCAAAAAACCTTTATGAAATTAAAAAGGTGAAAAAGTTTTATAGCTGTCCACTGATAGGTAATAACTCATTGATTGAGTATTCCTTTCACTAGTTTATTAACATTTTTATAATTATTAGCCATTGAGAATTTATAGCATATAAACTTATTTTTATAAATACACTTAACTATATTAGATATAATAAAGTCCTCATGATAACCATTTCCTAGTAACACTCTTATGAATTCTGTTAGTTTATCAGTAAATGTGTCAAAAACGGAACAAGTGTTAGCTATTCTAAGTGTTTCAGTGTATATAACGGAGCCTTTATTATTTATGGAGATATTTGTGTCATTATGTGGGAATCTAATAACCTTGAACTGAAAGTCATCCGTCTTGTTATAATCTAGTCATAACTCTATTATTTATTATACTTATTGTTAAATCCAGATAATTACTGTATGTTTCACTTAAATGTGTTTTCTTCAATTCAAGTGTATTCATATACACTTCTGCTAGTTGAATGTCAATATTATCTTCGGTTTGGTTATGTATTACTAGCAAATCATCCATATATCTGAATGGAATGAATAACTTATTTTTTTAAACTTTTACTGTATTGCATATTGTATTCCATGACGGAGAGGGTAAGATCAGCCAAGGTGCTGTATATTCCTAATGATGACAATATGTTCCAAATTAGTAAACATGTCTGCGAAATCTGCTGTGTAAATTTTGAGATTTTCATGTGCGATATTGTTGAGATCTTGACTTATATTTATGTTGCTAATGACCAATATGTTTTGATTGTTCTATTTCTGTTTTGTATTACTTTAGTATAATTGACGAAGTGGATTTTTTATGTGCGTAAAAATAATGTGCATTTCTTGGGCTAGCGGTTTATGTGCACCTGTAATATATCTAAACTTAATAGGGTTTTTATGTAGTTTAGGTAAAGCATATATGATGGGTAGATCTGCATCTACAAATGTGTTAATATTATTTCTCACACAAAGGAATTTGTGTTTCAATATCAACGAGTACTTGTTGTTACATTGTACTGGTTCATATGTATTATTGGTGTTTTCCTTAACAGAGATGTGGTTGTTAATATCATAGGTAATGCCCATTTCTTCATTATGGTCAGTAAGTAGAACTTTTTGCAAACTATGCCATAATTATTACTAGCTTTATCCAGGGGACAAAACACATAACTGTTTTGATATCGTTTTATTAACTCGTATGGTATGTACTCCCCTTTATTTTGGATGTTATCCTTTGTTAACATGGGCTTTATTTTATCATGGTAACATGTGTGTAGATATTGTTGCAAAAGATCTACTTGTTGCGTGTTAGCTTTATACTTGTTTTTGAAATAAGAAATAGCTTTGTTAACTGTGTCTTCATATATTTGTTTGACTTCTGGTCTGGTTATGCCAGTGTCCAACTCTCTATATCTAGTTCCTTTGCTCATAATTCTTTTGAGCTTTTCTTCTTTTATTATGTTCAGATCTCCTGTTACGATGTGTCCATGCTTATCATTTACATATTCTTGTACTGTGTCCTCAATACAAGCACAGTTTCTATTGATTATATCTCCTAATTCTTCGTTGGTAAGATCTTTCAATACCCTGTTATAATTGTATATTCTACTTGATACTGGATTATTGTATTTATATACGATTCGGATAGGTGTATATTCAACTGGATTCTTTTCTTAAGCAGTATTTCTTTGACAGTGTGTGAGTTGAATATTCTGTTGAAGGGTATTTCGTTGAAAATCCTGCTTTTGAAGCTAACTTCTATATTGTGAAAGTTCTTTTTTGAACGCTTTGACATTAACTGTGTCAAAATGAAAATGAGCCAGTAGGCAGAATATGAGGTATCTTGTTTTGTTTATTAACTGTTTCGAGAAAGTCTACTGACTTGGATAGATTCACTATCTTGTTGACTTCTTTTCTTCGTAGACTTGGTGCCCTTGTTAGTAATTTCTTCCAATGCTGTTTGGAATGTTATCCCTTTGTTCTTTCTTTGGCGTCTTGTTCCTCTGTTATTTCTTTCTTTGGTTATTTTTAATGAGAAGAAGGGATGGTTTCCCTTATATAAAAGAGGATTATCCACGTTTGTTATGTTTCCATAACCTTTGATGTTATCGTTTAAACCAACAGGGATATCCTGCTCATTATCAAGTTTTATCAGAACAACTCTTTTCAAGTTAAACTGGTTCTTATCGTTAGGCTTCATAGAGTCAAGTACTGTTACAGTAACTCCTTTATCACATTTATAAAAATGATTATAAAGAGGTGTGTGTATTTTGTGTGTAAAAATATTTGTAATGTGTTCTCCAATTCTTTCTTTAAGTTTCCTTATTGTCATCCCGACATATTGTATTCCACAGCCATTGCATGTTAAACAGTATATAACATTCTTGTGTTACAGTTTGTATCTGCTTCCTTGTAGGTATTGATGTGCAATCCTGTCACATGCGATATAATGAAATTGTCAGTGTTAGTAATACTGCATGTTCTACATTTTTTGTTGCATTTGCAACCCTTATTGTTGTTTCCAAAATCTTTTAGTATGTAATGGTCACACCCGTCCCTTACCTTACTAAAATTGTTTTTGTGAAGTAATTAGCGGATTTTTGAGCATTTTTTGACCTAGATCTAAGCGCACGCGCGGCCAAACACGTGTGCAGAGGGGTGTCTTCCCGAAGGTTTGGCAGGGCTGCTGCCCAGGGGATGGCTCTCCCTGCATATGACTAGCGCTGGAGGCGCCAAAAATTGACCCCCCTCGCCATTTTTGACTTGTATAACCCCATCAGCGCCAATCCCTATTTTTAATAGGAGGTATGGCCCTCCTGTTGTATGTCTAAATGGTGATGTGTAAAGAAGTACGGGATTATGTTAATGAAAAATGAGGAGAAAGAAAAGGTATGAAGAACGCGCGGGATACCACAAAACAATATCGTGCGGAATTTGCACTCTATAAGTTGGATAACATATGCAGTATTATGATTAATGGCCTACAACAGACAATTATAAAACTGCCTAAAATTATGGACAAAAAGGTTGTGAGCTAAGGATAAAGGAGATAATGTTTCAAGTAGAAAAACGCCTGTGGGCGCAGAAAAACGTCAGTGGACGCAGGAACGCCATCGGCGCAAAAACGTCAGTCGACGCAAAGGACCAAAGGTCCAAGTAATCACCACCGGTGCGAAAGGCTGTGCCTCATCAAGAGAGTAAGAATAGAATAGGAAAAGCAGAATAAATAAGTAATAATAGATAATATAAAATAAATAATAAACAATATAAACC
>MU900047.1:0-14350 GCA_036418205.1 Ostertagia ostertagi | reverse complement strand
TTCATGTCTGGGAACATCGACGTAGTCATGTGAACGATGATCAGGCTCACGGAAGTCCCGATATTCGGGATAGTCTATGCCACGATAAAATTCTGGCGGAGGGCGGCCGTATTCGGGCCGAAACTCCATGCTGACGATACGGCGAGAGGGTGGGGGGAGGGCGGTGATCAGAGTGCGATCAGACGGAAAGCTAGCAACCGGCGGTGAGAGGAATTTGTTCTAATATGAAACGGGTTGGCCGTTTGGGCAAGCTGATTTACAACGCCGTTTTCGGGGTGTGGCGGGAGCGGCTGCGTCGTCGCGCACGCGTCACTGAATTGAAATCTGGGTGGTGGCTGGCGTGGCTGGAGATGACGGTGGCGCGAAGAAGGTCGGGAAATCTAGGTAGGCGCAGAAATACCGGGCAAAAACGTATTCGGTAACGTTTTCAAGAGCCGGTACTTGTTCGTCAGGCCGCCCTCATCACCGTGCCACATCTGCATGACATCGATGTCCATCTGCAAAAACTTCCGCTAAAAGCATTCAGAAACGACAACGATGGCGACAACGCCCTCACGAACTAGCACCTCAACCGAAACTGTCGCCGTTTTTGCTATTCAATGAATCGCTTCACGACGTTGAACGCAATGTTTCTTCTGCTAACGAAATAACCCGTCGCAGAACGAAACTGGTTACTACGTATGGATTCACATAGAGACTCACCTATGTCCTAGCAGTATATGGAAAGCCAGGAGGAACGCAGGAATGCCGCGCAAGTTCAACCAGTCAGCCACCGTGAAAACATGGCGTTTTCCACAGCCCTTCCACTCAGTCAGGGAAATGCAAACGTTGTCAATTAAGTCAACGCTATGGGAAGCGATAGAGCTATTATTTATTCTTCATTAGCTATTATTTAAATCATCTTAGGGTGAGCGATGGGCCCGTGTTCTAAGATTTAGCGCAATAAATGGAGGAGAGTAAGCTGGACTGCTATTAAGCTGACCGAAAAGTCCAGCTTTTCAGCACGCAGAATTTTGAGCGACTAGCGCTTTTTTAGAATCGGTTCACTCCGAAACAAGTATGAATTTTTTCTATGGTGTCTATTATGATGGGATTTCCTAATAATGATCCAGACACTGACGTCCTTTTTACATCGAGCAATTCTATTTTATCCGTAAGGTTAAATCCTTTAATGGGATTGTTAACACTTGTTTATATTGTTTTGATGAGTTGATCTGCAGCCCCGACTAGCTTCCATCTTTTGATGCGGTAAACGTATTCTTTGCTGTGATATGAAAGCCTGACCTCGAACACGCACTGCCACCTAAAGTTCAGTCAAGCCCCCACGCTCAAATACGGTTTTTCAATTACTGATGAGCTCCGGGATGACAAATAATAACGTCTAAGAAGAGCGAAACGAACATTTCAATTATTTCGTTAAATGTTTTTCTTCTCAATTTATGACGGATAGTATGCGTGACATACCAAAGGCCCTGATCAACTTCGAATGTTTCTCCTTTTATCAGTTTTTTTTTCGTCTTTCAGATTTCGTATATCTGAAAAGTGCTCACATAATGCATTCTTCAAGAATCACTAGAACATTTATCAGCGTAAAAACATCCCGAATATTTGGACCAAGGTAGCGTGCTGACAAGAGATGTCATTCCTTAACTGGCTTGTCAGATCTAGTCCGCTAGAGCGCATCGTTTCTTTCAATTAATAGCCATCGCTCTTAATTGTCGTGATAAGTTACTTTGATCAGACTTCTTCGCTGAATTTACTTTAAAGGAGGAATTCACGATTAGAATGAAGGTCGAAGAAAGGGAAACTGACCTAGTTGAGGGACCCACGGACCTCCTGAGGGTGCGAACTGACGCGCAATTCGCATGGAAAAATTTGACCTCGGCGACCTATCATGCCTCAAAGCTGGCGGGTCCGGCGATCTCCGCCCACCGATCACTCGCCGTAGTTCAATACGTGGCGAGTGATTAGATAGCTGAGAGAGCGTAGTGTTGAAGAGGGCACAGCGATGAGAGTCGCATCAATGCTCGAATCAACGGGCAAGGAAGGGGTACCATTTCTCGGGTTCTGGGCCGTTTCTCATGGTTCTTCCTTCTTTCGTGTACCACTCACCATCCCTAGGTTAATTTGAAATGGGTTGCTTTTTCATCGTGAATTCGTCCTTTAAGCATAGGTAACAAGCAAGCCTGCAACATGCTTTCGCGGCACATTATACCACAAAAAAGCATCTGACTGGCTGGTGTTCTGGTTACCATTGTTAATACATGCCACCGTTTCTGACAAGAACAAGGACTAATATAGTTGGCTACATAGTAGTACAAACCGGTTTAGAGTAGTTGAGAAGGGGGGGCAGAAAACAGTAACTTGGCCCATATCTCACATCGTCAAATTTTTCATGCAGAGTGTTTGTTGAAGAAAGTTTTATGGCGAATAGTCCTTAGATCTCCCCCCTTAAGTAGAAGCAGGTTTTTTCATTGCTCTCGCCCTGTCCGGAATATGACGTCATCTACCACACGGGAGCTCAAGAGAGGCCATAGTATCAGTTCCAGCCTAAGTGCTACATAATTATACTCAGTTCGTTTCTGGTGAATATCTTCCCGATACTGTAGCTCTGCTCTGACTATCCAAGACCCCTTCCCACCAGCTTTCCAGATATTGTCTATACATCTTTTCAAAGAGTAGTGGACTACTATCCATCGAGGACATCACATCACGGCGAAATATTCTTTAGGTGTTTCTCCGCAAATAAAAGCAGGCCCTCCTTCATCGCTCCCGCCGTCTTCAGAATATAACGTCATCTGCCACCATTGTCAACCTCAACGAGGCTTACCGTAATAGCTCCGCCCTAAGCTGCAACATAATTTCTTCAATGGATTGTGTGGTGAAATAAGCTTTAGAACACTAGCTGTGACTGTGCAAGACCGCTTTTGACCAGCGTTTCAGGGACGTCGTAATGGTCTATGGTACCTCGACGACCTCGTTGAGCTCGTACCGTGAACCATGTTTCCGTGGGAAAATCTTCTGATGTCGTCGGTGTATTTAGAAGGCTGTCGTGTAATTTTTTGATTGGTTAGCTTTCGCAGTTTGTAATTAATTCTGCTTTGAATGTGAAGCGAAGTCACTCTTTTCTTTTTGCTCCCCCCCCTTATATGGCCTGCGCTGTGAAATGCGTGAACAGCCTATGTAGGTTAGTTCTTGTACCACCATTACGAGTACAAGGACATTTCAGAGGTCCAGGGGAGGAAGGGCACGGCCCTGTTGAGCTACGTGCCGGCAATCAGGGAAATCTACACTACAGACCCCACAACACAAGTGACGACGGCCTCCAAGCAAAGATAAGGGCAGAACATAGTGAAAGTTTATTTGATAAATGTCATTGCACTGGGCTAATAATTCCGTTGGCAGGAAACTATTCATTTTATTGGAGGGTGTTGGTCCACTGTGTTTATTGGAATCGGCAATTGTACATGCACCTGGTTTCCGAACAGAGAGGGTGCCTGTCCTTGCCCAAAATCTCCCGGGAACGAGGGGGGAAGAGGTAAGTGGAATGCATTTGCCACAGTCAGGCAACGGAAATTTTGAAGAGGCAGTAAAATTTTCGAAAATTTTCCATAACAACATGAACATTTTTACAATTTTCTTATAGTTAGTCTGAACCTCCTTGCAATTCAGTCTGAAGCTTTAGGAGAGGAAACCCACTCACCATCACCCCCCCATCTCTCTTCTCACGCGGGTGAGAGATTTCATATAGAGTCACCGTAACGAGGTAAGCAAACCAGCCCTTTTGGCGTTTCGGCTGGGACCGTATGCTGAATGTTGGGGAGGGGATGGGGTCCCCAACGGTCGACGGTTTACTTCAACTCGGTTGGTACGATAGGAGAGTACTGACGCAAGTGGTGCAGCTGGTCCAGCAGCTCCGCCAGAAGGGCTGGTTTGCTCACCCCAGGACTAAGCCTTGGAGAGGGGACGGACCCGTCCTCTCTTTAAGGCTTAGTTCTGAGGTAGCACCAAATTGTGGCGGTTCTAAGGACCGAGTTGAAGTGGTCCGTCCACCGTCGGGACTCCATCCCCTCCCCAACATTCAGCATACGGTCCCAGCCGAAGCGCCAAAAGGGCTGGTTTGCTTACGTCCCCGTATACACTACGTTGACAGATGGTATTCATATCAAAGACTTCACCCATAGCCTATGAGAGCACCCATAGGACAATTAATGAGTTAAAACGGCGCTACATGCCGTTGCTTTCGTTGCCATGAAAGAAAACATAGAGTGCTTAGCGTTTGATCGATTTTTTGGGATGAGCAACGCATCTGCTCCCGTTAAGAATCGTGGTGGTTTTGGAATGAGATTCGGCCTATACCATCTTTTGTTGGAACAGTAGTCTATGTACAATGTGTGTTTATCCTCCTAGGAATCACTGGTGTCATTTAGTCGACTACGGAGGGATGGGCTTTGCATGGCCTGCAAGATGCGATCCGGGGTTTTATCGTCTGTGCTGCATCATCCGCCATTACCCCTTTTCCACCCTCATGAAAAAGGGTAGAGGTCAAAGTAGAAATTTAATGTTTCGAAAGTTCTGATTTCTTTGGATTCTCTACTCTACCATTGCCATATTTCTATTCAGAGCATTGTCCTTTTCAAAATATCTTTCAAAAGTATGCATTCCATGACAAATGTCTACCGAAATCATAATCAAAGTTCGGTGGAAACGATAAGTGTGGCAAAAATGTGTTATAATTGATGCGCTTCCAGGTGATGGGTTCCACATGTTCAAAATTTACGGTCATACGAATACCAGTTCCACTCGTATGTTGAAGGGTGGGCCGTGTTGAATAATATCGCCACAGTTTACTGTTACATGTTCAGCGGACTCTGCGACTGCACGGGGCTAACGCTAACGAGAAGAAGTGTACTTTTACACGTCAAAAAGTGATGCTATTTGTGTACCTTCCAAGCAACTGGAACAACGGAATTTCATCAAGTTTTACATAACTAAAATGACCGCATTGTATACAGGGGGGGGGCCAAAAAAAAAGACATTTTGCCTCCACTTCCAGATGGATTTAAGCACATTTTACTCAACTCAGACCGAACGGTTCCAACTTATTATTAAAGAGTGCATTCCATTCTATAAGAAAATCTTCATAGTGGCCACGTACGTGGACGGCATCAGAAGAATTAGCCCTGGAAACATGGTGCACTGGTCGATCTCAATGGGGTCTTCGAAGGATCGTGTACCATAACGACCCTTACTGGAAAGCTAGTTCCGAGGGGATTTGCACAGTGGTAGCTAATGCCTCTAGAAAACTATCCAACATTAAATCGATTCACGAAATTGCGTAAGAGCTTCAGGCTGAAGCTCTTACGGTAGACCTCCTTGAGCCTGACGACGGTGACAGATGACGTCATATTCTGAAGACGGTGAGGGCAGTGAAGGAGAGCCTGCGTACACTAATAGAGGAACACTTAGGGAATACTCTGCTGAGGAACTCCCGTCAACGACAGCAATCTCTGCGAAGAAGAAAAAAGAGCCGAAAGTTCCGCACAATACGCACAAAATTGTCCCTTTTTTTGTTGGCCCCTCTGCATAGATGACTCAATATATTTTCTGACTCGACTTAAAATGCTATGTCATTACCATAGTGTCATACAGTCTCTATGCTTTTCACTTAAATTGAGGCGGCTTTGCGATGTATAGTGAGACGGTAATGTTTAATGAACGCCCGATATATTTATTACACGTGTAACTTCGTATAATGTATGCTATACGTTACGAAGAGAGCCTGCGTACACTAATAGAGGAACACTTAGGGAATACTCTGCTGAGGAACTCCCGTCAACGACAGCAATCTCTGCGAAGAAAAAAGAGCCGAAGTCCGACATAGGCAAAATGTCTTTTTTTTGGCCCCCCCTGTATATACTAAATTCTGTCCACTTAAAGCTAATTTCTATCCCAAGTGTCAAACAGTCTCATCCTTTTCACTTACAATTGGAGGCAGCTTTGCGATGTATAGGAGACGGAATGGTTTCAATGACGCCCAGATATATTTATTACACGAGGTAGAGCTCATGTGATGTGAGTTAAACATTACCGTGATACTAACTATTACCGTGATACCAAAAACGTCAACAGAATGAAGCCTTTTCAGGTACATGGAGCGTTTTTTTTCAAAATGTTTCTATTTGTAGATTCTCATGTGAGGAATACAGAACCATGGTCCATTTTCCTGAACGCCCCTAGGAGTCTCAAAACAGGAGAAGAAATGGTCCAAAGCGATCCTCCGTCATGACAAATTTTTGCAATTTATCTTGGGGCCTTCCAAAATGCCGTAAAACACGACAATTTAATTATTCTCGACGATGGAGCCGTCATCATTCTGGGGCCGCAAACTATATTGCAAAAATTAATCATCACCGTGAATCGAACTCGAGACTATTTATTCACCAATCTTTTGACATTCCTGGAGGCGTTCAGGAAAAATGGATTATCTTCGTTGCAAAACTATACTGTATACCCCAAATTTTGGGTTCCTGAAGTTACGAGAAACACAGCATTCGATTCGACGTGTAGAGAACTTGAAGCAGAGAATCTCCAAGCAGTTCTGTCAACTTCCAGAAATCTAGGGTCGAAAAAAGGAAAAAATAGCCGTTGCAAAACTATACGACATAGCAGAAATTTTGACAATTTTTTTTACTTTATTAAAACTTTTTCCCTAGCACTCCACAATCATATTAGTACTGTACTTGTAAATAGATAAGATATGCAGGCCACGGATTCGCCATGCCCTGCATAGCACCTTGAGGAGCCGATCTGACATGTTTTCTACCAATTTTTGTATGCCTCCTCACGTGGATCCGTGATCGTAATCTTCGACTAGCATCTTTTGTAGGAGATGCAAGGAATTGTACCGATTATTCTAGGAACAAAGACTACGAGCAACGACGCCCCATAGGGTTTTCACTGATTTAGACCTCGCTAACAAGTGGACCATCCGAGTAAATCTATATGGTAGGCTTCAAAGCAAGGCGAAGTTGGCTCACCGACATGAATAACAGCGCTGTACTGCTGAGAAGTATGCTGATAATGATAATTCTGCGTCGTAGACGGTAGCACGCAATGATTGAGCACTTACTTAGTCGGTGAAGTTCATTCGTTGAATCGTGAAGACAACATCTATCTTGCCACGCCGACTGCAGGTTGTGCAGTATCAATGTCAAGCTCCTAGAAGATGGATTTTCTGCCCAAATCATTTTTATAATAGTGCTATCCATTCAGGCTCGCTAGGAGGAACATTTTTTCACCAGAAAAACTACCTGCAATATCACACACCAAATAAGCTGTTTGGCCTCTAGGTAATAAGGCACGAAATTCAATCTGTACGAGAAGTTAAAAAGTTTGCCGAGCACGATGATGTGCTCTAATACCACCGGTTACGGTATACGACGCAGAATTGCCATCATCAGCATACTTCTCAACAGTACAGCGCTGTAATTCATGTCGGTGAGCCAACTTCACCCTGTTTTTAAGCCTACCATATAGATTTACTGAGATGGTCCACTGTAGGCAAGGTCTAAATTCAATGAAAATTGTTGATTTAGATTTCTAGATTCAGGATTAAATTATGAGGTAATTCCACTTAAATGTGAGTAGTGTAGGTAGTGGACCGCCAGTGCAGAAAAAAAGTCGTGAAATGCACAGGAAATACGAGCCTTTGCTCTACGCTGCGGAGAAGTTCAAAAGGCCGGCAGGGAGATGAGAGATAATGTGAGCGCGGAGAGCGCTAGAGAAGTACGAGTAGAGAGAGCATAGCAGATCAAGTTAGCGACGCAGACAAGATATCGAGCGGTGGGCGGAGCGTGTCGCAACAGGTGGAGCGTGTCAAAGTTTTAGCGCCTAGCGTCTAAGTAACGCTTTTCGAAGTAGGGAAAAAGTGACGCGCCTCTGCACTTGCGTACCTAACGCTTCTAGCCACCGTGAAGGCTCATTAAGTGGGTCTGAGCCCGAACTTTGCCTTTAAGTCTCCGTAATTGGGACCGCTCTTCCATATTACATATAGAAGCGCTGAAATAAATTTCATTCACTTAATAGACCGGTAACCCAAAATTATGCACTTACACGTGTAAAGGTTCCAAAATGCAACCGTGCCAAGTCGAAACCTTTCAGAAAACTACAGCACATGGAAATGCAAGAGGAGGGTTCGCTCAACAACATATGAAAATACCAATAGTAAATCACTGAAACTTAGCAGTATTCACAGCACATCCTTGTCACGGAAATAGAAAGCAGAGACGTGGAGGAATGAGAATAAATGACCACACGCAAATCTAAAGTAAAATAAGCTCCACCACACCCACAGAAGGGTGCCTGCTTACTTAGAGAGGAAGTCCTCTTGCTAACATTCAACCCTTCCCTTCGTCCATATTTTATCTAGAACAAGAAGTCACTCACCGTTCGCTTCCTGAAACGCGCGTGATCAGCATACATTTGCCATGACTCACTTTAGGAAAAAGATCTTGCCGCACATTAGAAGCGGATTTTACGATCAAAAGGCAGCTCATCACGGCAGCTCATTAGAATTAGAAGCAGCGATGGTCAGTTATGCAGAGATGAATGAAAAAAAAAAAAAACCATGAGAAACGGTTTAGAACCCGAGCAATGGACCTTTTCCGGTACGTAGAAATGGCTAGAGGCTTCGACAATGAGAGGGGAGGGTGTTCCGCGACAATAGTGCCGCGGGGGGCCATGCTACATCGTCGGGCATAAACTTCGATGTTAACTGCGTGTAGGTCAGCACCCTTAAGGCCGCCTGAATTCCCACTGAATGGGTCCCCCTTCTTTTTCATTCGATCTTGTCGTGGAATCCCCCTTCAGTGACTGGTAGAGATTTCATGAACTTTGCACGCCGTAATTAGTGACCCTGACATATGGACACTTGTTCGCAAGTGATACAATTAGAAATAAAGTATGCACATAACATTATTTTGTTGTAATTTTAGCGCAGTCAGAGAACCACAGTATTTTAGGAGTAAGGTATAGATGTGAGACGTGCTGACACGATGATGACTTATGATGACTGGAATTGAATGTTACCTCGATTCAGAAGATAGAAGAGACCGATGCAGAACACCCATAAGAGGGACGCCAAGAAAAGAAAGCGCTTTCTCTTGGTCGCCGGCTTCTTATGATGTGTGGTCTGCACACGATTTTCTTCTCGTCTTCCGAAATAGAGTATAATAACGTTGCTTTTTGTACACTTTTTATTCCAATACACTACTGTCCCACAACACGGCCAGCTTATGTAAACACAACAATTTCACGATTACCTTATGAGCAGGGAGCCTAGGGTAACCAGAAAATACATTATTAACCAAGGAATACTACTGAACATTAGAGTTCGAGTATACCTCTGCCAGTGCCGACACAGGGTCTCGAGTCAGTTAGAGAGAATAAGAAAATCTGGGAAGGTAGAAAAGTCTCCCAAACGGCCAGTCTATAGTTGACCACTAGGTCGCGTTATGTAGCCTTGCTGCACCAAAAAAGCAGTAGACCTGGAAAAGCAAGGAAACTCGCGTTGACGCCGCAAAGGGCGAGGTTAGGCAACATCTTAAGTGGCCAATGTATAAGGTGGCACTTTGCCTAGACGGCGAACCTGGCAGAGAAAGGAGAAAGTGCATGGAGATTGCAGAGACGCAGAGGGTCATGTAGAGGGCGACTAAAATGTACCCCTGAGTACATTTTAGTCGCCGTCTATCTGCGTCTCTTCAATCCCCATGCACTTCCCCTTTCTCTGCACGTCATGCATTGGTCGCATTGAGCGTCTCTGTCCCTGCCATGCGCAGAGCGCAGGGAAGAAAGGGGTTCGTGGAAGGTGTTGAGTGTGGGCAGCAAGAAAGCCACTGGAGCTATCGATAATATTGATAACTTTCTGCCAATAAGGTGATCAGCTGTCCCCTGCAGTGTTCCACTTATTGATCGTGTTATAGCTCCTTCCTTGGTCCTGGGAGCATTTCACCCTGTACAATCATCTAGGCCATGATCCCACGTTTCAAACGTCGATTGGCAGTGGGTTCGTTCCTTGTTGACATTGGATCGCTCGCGGGATCAATTCTCCATGATACTAGATGTTTTGCAACCCTCATAGGTTACTACCTTGCTTTCTACAATTCTTTCAAAGTAACCCAGCAATGCTTTGTGGTGCAGTGGCAAACGTCGCGCTCATGGGCGCTGCATTACATGGTTCAAGTCCATGGCGACGCGACTTTTGCTAGGAATGTAGTGAAGTTCGCCATTCAGAGCGGGGTCATCTGGCTGTCTCGCCTTTCATTATTCACCGTTTACGGCCGTAGTTCACCACCTTTAACTCCCAGTCTATGGCACTTTACTACCGTCCCTGGCGGTTTCAGGCTTATCTAGGCCTTCTAAAGGCATCTCTTAGAGATTTGAGATACCTGAACCACTTTTGCAGGCGACTGTTTGAAACTATTCAACATAACTTAGTCCACCATTAATCAAACTCATTGCCAGCATGGAGGCAGCAGTTCAAGGCTGCCCTGCTGAATTATGGACTTCTTGTCTATGAAGATCAGGTTTCTTTTTTTGGCGCTATGTTGCTTAGCGCAACTCTCATCGAGTTTGCTATGGAGGAGGAAATATTCGCCAACTGTGGTGGGAGTGAGGGGGCAGGGTCAACCGTCCGTTGGACAAAGTCCAACGCATGGCTCTCTAGCGTGTGAGAGTAATGCCGAGAGTGAACGTACGCACGGAGACACAGACGGCTCGCGCAAGGCGAGTGCGAATGCCGGCGCGGAGAGCGGTCAACGTCGGTCCAACGTCGGTCCAATGTCGGTCCAACGTAACGGTTGACCCTGCTGGGGGGGGCTTTGCGCTGTGAGCCTGACGTGGAAGGACTGTTAGCCAGGAGAATTCCATTTTTCTTTGAATTTTTTACTAGGAAAGATTCGATGGGATCAGGGAAAAAATACAGGGCGGCGAAAAATGGCATGATTATGATTATGATTATGATTTATTATCGGTATTGATACAATCAACAAAACAGAACATAATTAATAACAGGTAACCGATAGAGCAAGCGAAGAGAGAAAAAAATTGAATAAAATCGAGACTCAAAATGGCTCAGAAGGGGTGGAGAAGGGAAAGGGAGGAGGTGGGACGCTTGGCTTCGAAGAGCAGTGGCCCGCCAACACTGCAAGTCGCGAGAGTGATATGCGGCTCCGGATACCAGCTTAGTAGGTCCGTCAACTCTGCCAAGGTCCACCTGATGACGACGGGGTTAAATAATTAAAAAAAAAGTTAAAAAAGGACACCCAGAATTTCTCACGTGCTCATGAAAAACGTCGAAACTTTATTTTTGCTCACAAAAATTGAGAAGTGATTAATTCTATAAAATATCATTCATAGCATCTCGCAATTGCAAAGGATTATCGATGTGGCCACCACTATTTTTGATACAAGCCTAAATTAGTTTCGCCGTAGAGTCGATTCGGCGGAGGTGACCAATGCCTAATTATTCTAGATTTCGGGCAGTTATTTTCGGAAAAAAAAATGTTTTGCATTTCCATTCCTTACGAGGAAGGTCTTTCAGGAAATGCCAAGCTTTCTCAAAACGGTTTTTTGCATGATATAGGGGCACATGCATGGAACACAAACTGTAGTTCATTTTTCCTGAGCGGCCCTCTGAATACCAAAAAAGGAGCGAAGAAAAAATTCTTAAGGAACTGCCGTTCTAACCGCTTTGTTGTGACGTACATCGCACACAGCGTTGACCAGTGTCATATCAAAAGGTTCTCATGAATTGTACATTGAAAACAATGCGGAATTCGGTCAAAAATAAAACGATCTCCTTGGCATGTATTGAAACTATTGTGGAACATTCATCAGCGCCGTCTGAAGCCAGCTATCAGCGGCAGTCGGATGGCCTAGTGGTTAGTGGTGCGGTCTGTGAATCGGAAGGAAAAGGGCGGTGTTGATGGTTCGACTCCCCACAGTGCCAAAGTTTTGCTTTTTTTTCTATTGTCATTTTCCTGTGATCGTGCACTCCTGCGCATGCATATAATGCGGATTTATGTTCGTTTTGAGATCCTACGACTGCGAATTCGTATTGGTCTCTCACGAACTTGTGTGTGCATCGATAGAAATTTTATAATTCATAAACAAATTGCCCCCGGAAGGCTTGGAGAAGGGCTAACGTGGAATAGGAGGGGTCCGTCCTAGTGATTACCACGGAAACCGAGGTTCTCCCTCGCAGGGCAAGTCTCACACAACGTTGCGTTTTTTGCAGCTGATCTAGCTATCGGCAGTAGACCCAGCCAGAAGTATGACCAGAAGCCCAACCTGCCACTGTTTGACAAGGAGGAGAACCTAATGACATAGTCATTGGTGACTTCTCGCCAATCGCCGGCTTGAGTGTCTACCATTGTCTATTACGGGAAGGATTTCTCATTCCGTGAAAGATGACAAGAAGGTCGCCTCCAAATTATCTACCAAATGAGCCTGACGGGCTGATCTATCTACCCATGGTCCAACTGTTCGAAGTTGGGACGAAATCTTAATTTTCCCTGAAACTTTCGGGTTAGGGGTTATTCGGCGTCCTGATTACGAATATTCTATTAGTTTTTAGCGTAAACGTCATTTGAATTCGCTATGACGCCATTGGGCGCTACAACGGCGCCGTTTTGGTGTCGCAACTTTCTCCACCAGTTTTTTTAGTCAAAATCTACGTATGAAGGTTGCTGTTGCTCCTAATTATAGATATGACATCTGCTATTCACGCTGACACCCTTTTTCGTGAACTTTGGAACGCCAACAGAAAATGCAAAAAAATTGTCACTGTGAGGATTCGAAACACGGACCACTTCATAACCCCTTTTTTGGTATTCAAAGGGCCGCTCAGGAAAAATGAACTATAGTTCAGTGTTCCATGCATGTACCCCTATATCATGCAAAAAACCGTTTTGAGAAAGCTTGGCATTTCCTGAAAGACCTTCCTCGTAAGTGCGTTCTTAAAGGAATCTTCCACGGACCATGGACCAGTGGGCGGGACCGGAAGTTTTTGTGACGAAATGCATGGTAGGTACGGATCCACGTGTCGAACGCACGAACGTGAACAGGATTCACTTCAAACCTTCCCATGAACGTGGATCCGTACCTACCATGCATTTCGTCGCAAAACCACTTCCGGTCCCGCCCACTGGTCCATGGTCCGTGGAAGATTCCTTTAACATACACATGCTAATGGATTCGATGTCGAATGTTAGCAGGCCACAAATCCATGGTCAAAAAAGTGTCGATTCTGGTCTATAAGAAGTGAGTCGTTGGGTCCATTTGGAGACCATTCCTGTAGAAAGATAAAGTATTAGGTTTTGTATCCAGGGAGCAGTTGGCTCTTAGTTGGAATCTAACACATATTACCAGGAAAGACGATGGGTCGAAGTGCCCATTTGCAAGGATACCTAAATTATTGAATGTTTTTCTTGGACACTGATCTGGAATCTGCTTTCCAAATATGCCAAACGATTTTCTTAACGGAGTTATAAAGCAAAATAGAGCACCGGTGGTGGTCACAGAGTTCACGGGCAAGAGATCGTTGAATCGATCTTCTAAAGAGTGGCTTGACCGCAAATTTGCTAGCATTATTCATTTTTATCTCCGAAACACAAATACCACCCCTGTCTGCTGCAAAAATGTCTGTTGAAATCTCCCGCTGTCTGTGGGCTCCACGTGCAGTCGTTAGCATGTAGCGCCCAATCTTGTATGACTCCCAACTCTGCAACTATTGGCAAGCAATGAAGTAAGTAACGTAGTTGGGAGCCTTTTTCAACCATGTTGCAGCGAAGGCAAAAAGGGAGAACCCGTCAGGGAATCGATCCTACGACCTCTCGCACGTGAAGCCCGGACCACTACCGCTGCACTATTTTGCTTCATAACTCCGTTCGGAAAATCGTTTGGCAGATTTGGAAAGCAGATTCGAGATCAGCGTCCAAAAACACATCTGTGGTGTAGGTCTCATTACATATGGCCACTTCGACCAGTCATCCTTTCCTGGCTAATTTGAGCTCTCGAAGAAGTGTGGCAACTTGCAATATTACGGTGTATGCGCATGAACTACAAATCGAACCCAGGTTTTGAAAAATACGGGTTATTCGTGACGTCGACCAAACTCTATCATGATAAATATGGAAGATAAATCAAAACACGACACGTTGGGTATGCCCAGGTTTTACAAGGCCGGACATGGAGAATGACAGTGCTTCCTACAGCGCAATCAAAAAATTTGACAATCAACAAAATATCCAATCGTAGACGCCAACGAATAATTCGTCTCTGGTCGTTT
>MU900044.1:0-14441 GCA_036418205.1 Ostertagia ostertagi | reverse complement strand
AAAATCTGCGGTTATGTGGTGAGGCGGCGGCGCCCACAAAATCGCGTCCGTCCCACGCGACCGAAAAGTGGAAAAGGGGCGTCGTCGTGAATGTGTTAAATATCACGCAGATACTACTAATTGCAATGTTGTAAAAGGAGAAACTCACCTGTGGGCATTGAGTTCGTGACAAATATCTCCTTTCACATAGAGATGAGATACTTGTGTAACTTGATTGTTATACTGAAACAAGAATTTGTGCACTAAACGTCCTCCTCGAATTTTATATGGAATCACGGCGACTCGTATAAATGCCAACCTTCTTCGGAGATCGATGAGTTTTGTCTTCGTCAACCCAGGCCTTGTGCACTTTTTCATCAAATGTTCCGAGCAATATCTCCGTGCGGTCACCATTAGGTTCTTGATGGTATTGCAAAACCTGAAAGGATTAGACATGTCACCCGAAATACCACAGACAAAAAGCCTAAACGGTGGGATGAGATAAAGCTTACACTTCTCCCATAACAGAATTCATATCTCCACCACCCATCGCCGCCATAGATACACTCCCTTCCAGAGAGGATGCGATTCACAGTGTCCTCAACAATCAACCGGTTGTTTGCAAGGGTATCTACACCTTGATATCTGAAAGAGAATACGATGGCCTCCACGAGAGACATTCTTCTTGTGGCCTAAAAACAAGGAGGAACTTCTGAAAATTGTAGCCGTAACAGTTTTCTGAATCAATGTGACCATGAAGTGACGAGATAACTTCAATATGGAAAATTCCTGATTTGCAGTTAAATTCGGATTAAATCTCTGTCTTAGCCCTCGAAGGTGATCAGCCACCCAAGATACGGCAAATGACCGGAAGTGGGACAAAGGAAACGACGAAATCCAAAAAGTAGAAAGACAAGGAATATGTATAGATATAGACAATAAAACTATTCTTCTTCTGGCCACATAAAACACTCACTTCTTCTGGCCGGCAAGCTTCAACGTCTTTTCCTTGTTTTCAAACTGCTGCTGCATCTGCTCAATAGCTTTTTCTACTCGCTCAATATGCTCAATGTCGGCAGCAGGCTTTTCCGGACCGAGAGAGTATTCCTGAAAGAACTTATTGGTAAACGTAAACGATGGTTAGATTCAAATCGATGTGTTGATCGCAATAGTGGAACTATAGCGAGTGAATGACCGAAGCAAATGAAGTCTATGGGATCAACTTGCATGAGGCAAAACTATAAAACAGATATTTCCTAGGCGTTCCAGTGTGAAAGTATTCGACTACGAAGTAATTCAATGAATAGAACGTTCTCAAGAGATTTAAGAAGTCTCAATGTTCTCGTTACTGTCATACTCGGAATTTTTTGGTAAGGTCGCAAGTTAAAGAAATGTAAGGAAGGAGGAGATAGCAATGTAGGCAAATTGCTTTGACAACAAAATTTCCTTAAACCCAACTCGAAAAATACCGAACTCAGTTAAACTGCAAACGAAACAACAATGAGTATTTTTCAAATAATGCTCTGACACGAACGATAGCAAGAAGTCTAGTACATACTTTTTCATTTTTGAATGGAAACTGTCAGACTGATTGTCAATCGTTGTATTAGGGTGTCCCAAAAGTTTTGAGAAAATTTATTTGGTTTATTCAACACAAAAATACTACAACAAAAAGTGAGATCAGTAATCGAGATAGTGGCCCTCTTTAGCCACGACGTCCCTCCATCGATTGGGCAGAGCACTGATGCCATTCATCCAGAAAGAAGAAGGGCGTGAAGCGATCCATTCATCCACTGCATGCTTGACCTCCTGACGGTTGTTGAATTTTTTCCCTTTCGTGTAGGCCTCCAGGCTTTCTGGAAAGCATGGTAATCACAAGCGCACCGACGATTCAGGTAATCTGAAGAGGTAGAGGTAGCGCGCAGTGCAATGACCTCCTAACCTCTTTCCAGCTTCCTCCTCCGTCCGTACTTCTTCGGAAAGATTTGGTCGCACGCATTGGTCCTTCTATCGACACATATTTTGCAAATATGGCGTAACAAAAGGCGTATTTCTCCTTTGTACGTCGGTGAATCGAGAGCATTAGGGGTGAAGTGGCTCCCAACCACGAAGACAGGCTAAAATCAAACTCCCCTTCCGTTGCACGCATGTTGAGCCCCCAAATCCTCGTCCAGCAGCAATGCTCAAACCTAACGAAAAAATACTCTTGCCGCCACCGCAGTATTCACACTCAGGGTAGAGTCGCGTAGCTAATAACAACCAGATCAGGATGTGCTAAAACCCGCCCGTGGAGTCATAACGAAATGATGATATCCATCTCTCATTTTGCGCAGTGAGTCCCACCACGCTTTGGTACGTAAACACAGAGTAGAGAGCACTGATCACGTCCACAGTCAAAGCCACTGCAAACTTTCTGCGTGGAATTTGTCATCAGATCTCCACCTCTTCAGCTCCTTGAACGATACATTGAAGTCGTCAGTCGTCGTCGTTCCGTTTAACAGGTAGAGTTAAGTATCTGGCAACATTCGACACGACACCACAAGACGGACGAGGCTCGTGTCATAATATCGAGTGGGGACAACTTCCCCGGAGCCGCCTGCCCCGACTGCGAACTTCGCGCAGAATCCCCTGGATAGTGAACAGAGAACCAGTCGTCGCATTGGCCACGTTCACTTTGCCTATATGATTAAGAAATAGATTGCTTTGCTTAGCGGACGCTACAAACAAATGACCCGGTTTTTTTGAGAGGTGCGAGACGTCACTCAAGTCTGAGACATACGTCGCAGGGCAATCTCCCTTCTCTAGAAGAGCGCCGCGTACCCACGTAAAGCACTGCAGGGAAGTGAGGAATGAGGGACCAAGCACTAGTTTTCTTGTTTAGTGTTTTTGACTACCAATACTGAAAGATACACACATGTGTCTGCGATTTTATTAGTGCTTGAGATGGCAGCAGTGACAATCCGATCCGGTAGTATGCGCAGAAGCACCCTGTAGTCCGTGCTCAGTCGGACATCAAATTCAAATGATGATAACTCATTTCCAAAGATGAAGTGCAATACCGTTCTATTGTTTTGACGATCTACCAAGAGTGCCCTTTTCCTGCCCTATTTTCCGTGGCTCTGCTTCGGCGCTTTCTTGCGCAACATGGTTGCGAAATTCATGACCAAAATTTTCTCAAAACTTTTGGGACACCCTAAATATTTACATACAGGAGTATTGGATCCTAGGCACTATAACAGGTGTAATCTTCGCATGAATAAGCAATGGTTGATAGTGGACAAGATAAATACCAAAATTGCATTTTCACCAAATGTGAAAGGAGTTTTGCCTTAAAGTTAGAGGAAGAGGGGTGGGATTGTACCGTCACTATACTGTTCATACGCCTTATCAAGGAGGAAAACCAACAGCTTAGAAAATACACAGTAGCAGAAATATCACAGAGATTACTGACACCCAATTTCATACGTCGTGACCGGGCCTACTTAACGAAATAGGTAACCCGATGCCATAAACACTCCTACTGAAAGAAGATCATGATTGCCATGAGAACAACAAGTGTTCGTCTACAATTGTTTATGAAAAACTTCACTAACCCTTTTGAAGGTGCTTTGGTGATGATCCTCCATGGCAAGAAGAGAAGTTGGCTTTGCGTGTTCAGTATCATGTGTGCTATAGCAAACAATTTCCTGATTCTCTTTCACCTTGCGTTTATAGCTGGGATGAGAACAGAGCGCATAGGTTAATACAATCACTTCGTAGTTACATGACGAAACTTCGCTCAACGAGTGAATCTGGTTGCGTGCGCTCTAAAATAAGAACATCGAAATTTGAACAAAAGTTATCGGAGTCACGATTTGGACTTGCTTTTATTGTCAACTGTTGTTTTTGGCTGCGGTTTGCCATGCAAGAGTTATCACTAACATGTTGAGTTATGGGTAAAACATTTCGCCCCAGGCCAGAATCACTCCCCGCGAACAGGCAAGCCAGACACATTTTTTGTCTTTTTTTGAAAATGTTCAGAAGGTTTATTCTACCCAAGTGCCAGCCTTTTGTAATGGATTGGTGGATCGGTGAGTAAGTGACTGCCCAAATTTTCGAGGTTAGGTCAAAATTTCAGAATTCGCTAGAAGTTTGCTCAAAGGGAGAGTCTGACTCCCTGATTACGAATATCATACTTGTTCGAAGCAAAAATGCCTGGCGCCTGCGCTACAAGCGCCCAAAGTAGTGAGGAGCGATGCCGCCCAAGTTCGTTATTAATTGCCCTTAAATTCTTTGTACTGTTAACTATACGCAAGCATGTTGGACTAGCGATGTTAGGAATCTTCCTAGCTATCTTACTGCAAACGGCAAAAGAAGTAAGCTCGCCAAGGAGTCGATCTCATGACTTCTCAGTAAGCCACGACCACTGCCCCTGCGCTTGGGTTGACCAAATGACCTTTCCTGTTATGCAAAATTCCTGTACGTGACACTAACAAATTTTTATCAGAAACTCCAAAAAGTCTTACTTCAACGCATATGTACATAACAGTTGTCGTTCTTGGCTTTCCTGTGATATCACAAGTAGTTCCTTGGCTGTATAATACAGGATAATACGCATATTCTTCCCCATCTATGACCCTTTTCGGAGGATTGTCATAATTCGCAGGAGCGCTCTGGAACACTGCTCGTTATGTGGAAACAAGTCGCCTGCCCAAAACGAAAAAAATTGAAACTTTGGAAACCTTTGAAATGAAAAACACCCACCAGGTTGAATAGTCCTAGCGTGAAGGTTTTCAAGGTAGTACTTTGGCCCTTGATTGCCGAAAAGGGTTAAGGAGATCCATGACCCGTCCCATAACTCTTACGTGCCAACAATAGACTAGTTTTGTAGTATCTTCTAATGACACTGTGAGCAATAATCAACATTACGTCCATAGACAACCCGCCAGACTCGCTATAATCAGTAGCGGTTCAACACGGTAATGAACCCCAACTTTTTCTCAATATAACTAGCAAAATGGACGACTCTCATCTCAGGTCGCGTGGCGTGAGAGAGAGCCTCGTTGTTCCAGAGGGTCAGTAATACGTAAATCGTTGCTGTTCTGAGGAGGAATAAATTATCAAATAGATAGTAGGGAGAATTAGAAAATAAAAGATGCAACAGACCCAAGAAACGTTGATGCTACGCCATGCTACTGTTTAGCTTTCTAGTACATTGTCCGATAGGTATGTCTGTTTCTTTCCAAAAATGAAAGATTTTCATTCTGACACTTGTACAAAACCACACAAGGCCCCACTTTCTTGACTGCGGTACTGGTAGCACACGTCACATCAGGTAGTATCAAGAGCATCATAAAGCACGTGTAGTATCGATTTTCGATGCCATCGTCACGTGTGCTACCACGCGTAAATTATCTGAAATACGACACTCGTTTCCCCTATAGAACAAGATCAATCAAGAAGAATGGTGGCCGAATTGTGAGCCCAAAACAACAGTTATATTCTCACCCATATTCCTCTGAAGCAATATCTATGAGATCAGTCGCCCGCTTACTGCATTGGATTGCGGTAGCTGGTTCTGCGAGCGCCAGTTGGAAAATCGCTCGTGGATGAATGCGCCGAGAATTTCCAGTAAGCACAACGCGGGTTGCGAGTATCCACAGTTATATCTCAATGACCACAACTTAAGTACGGAGGGCCAACACGAGAGCTGTCCATGAAGAGCTTAATCAAACTCCAAGTAGAACACACACCAATGTCTCATACTCGAACGGAGAGCGAGATAAATACGGCTGCATAAATATGAAGCTATTCAATCTGCAATTCTATGGCTCTGCAATACCCAGCATCTAGGACCAGGAGAGGTGGCAAACAGTTGGAAATTAGCATATCAAGTATGCACCAACTCTTATTATACCGTGACTCAGTCAACGCGCACAGACCCAAATCTAAAGATACGGAATGAGAGTAAGGTGTGTGGCGCAAAAGACAACGTAATCCAATCTCCCGCCAGGAAGCGCTTTGCGCAGAGCCCTGTACTGGTGGTGTCGGAAAATAACCGTCCCTGTCCTGCTGCCTCCACTGTCCCGAAATCTCAATTCGTTACAACGTGTTGTATTCCACTGAGTTATCTGACACTTGCTGAATCTATCAGTAGTGTCCTACGAAAAGACATTTGGCACGTAATTAGGGCAGACAGAGAGATACGGCGCAAGCGACTGAAGTATGCGAAGACAGGCCGGCGATGTCAGACCGATTCTCTCGTCCGGCTCCATTCGGCTGGCTTCCGCGCATTAAGACCAGACTCGGACTGCGACAAGACACACAATCGCGATCCGTCCGCGGTCGTCCCGACCATGACGATCGGTCCACAGAAGAGAGAGACGAGCCAGCAGAGGGTCACCAGAGAGAAACCAAGTTGAACGCGGTTCTTCAAACCTGTCTCCGACCTATGAATTCTCCAAGCTTCTTCTCTGCGCTCCTCTAAGAATACCTAATCAGTCCGCTTATTATACTAACGGGACATTGATCTGACAGGCTCAAAACTCCTTGTCACTACCTCACTAACATTTGTCTACGCCCATAAAATAGAAGGAACTAATACTCCCGTCGCTCGAAGGTCCCTAGTCTGAAGTCCTCATCGCGACCCCCAAATTGTGACTTGCATTGTGAAGTGTTTTAACAAAGCTTTTCCTCCCCCACAGTTCCGCAACAACTTCCCGGTTGGGATTTGGATAAAAGCCAGACGCTGTTCTCTAATTGTCTGTGCTCTGGCCTTTTGCCTTAGAGAACATAGGGGAAAGTTCAAGTAGTCACGTAATCGAGAGAGGAGAGAGAGAGACAGAGAAAGAGAGAGTGCAGCACCGATGAGTGGCCTCATATGGCGGAAAAACAACGGCAAATGGTCCGTCGCTCAGGTTCCAAAACGCGGATCCAAGCGTTTTTCTTCCCCTGTACCAGCTTATCACCTTACCTGGCCTTTCCAAGCAGTGCCTGTTCATCGTAAACCCAGCCTTTAATGGATACTAGAGCGCGGTCATAGTTAGCGATCGTGCTGCAGTTCGATTGTGGACGTATCGATCATCCAGTCGCATAAACGACCTATCTGCTTCACGCTCAACTGCGAAGGAAATGGCTAGAAAACACAAATTATGACCACACCTTTATAGGAACGAAATCCAAGGGGTCTAGCTTACAACCAAACTGAAAACACTTCGTAAATACTACAACAATTGATCATCCAAAACACTCACTGTAGTTGTTGGCTTTGGCAGCTTGCAGATATAGTTCTCATTATTTTGTGTGGATATCCGCAATGAATTATCGTCCTTGAGCGCTTTCTCGTTTTCTTCCTCTAACAATTGACCACCTGCAAGCCCATTCTCGGCAGTATCGAATGTGACGAAATAATGCACACTGTCGTCGACTTTGGCTGCAGAAGCATAGCTCAGAAACAGTAAGAAAGACGATATTCGATGCATACTTCTAGAGAAGAGACTGTTGCGCCAAGGTGGCGTTTGGTGCAGGTAGGTCCGGTGCAATTACGGGCTTTGTCCACGCCGCCGTCGCGACGCAAATTCACGGTCACTAGGCTGACTCGTCCTTGCGATTGGTTCGCTAGCTCGTTATTAATTTTACGTCCTATTAAACTCATCATCTCATTGTCTGGTTGTCTGAATGCGCGCGGGAAAGTTATTATTTCCCATCCAGAGAATTCTGAAACCAAAGTTGACTGTCCTGCAGTTAAAGAAGTGCTGGCATACTGTTTCCTATTCTAGCGCTCACTATGACTCTAAATGCCTAGATTCTCTTTGGCCGAATCCCATCACATTCTCGGATGCAAATTTTTGGCTGGGTGTAAATTTATGAGACCTTTCCTTCTTCTATCTCGAAATCTTTGGTCGAAGCTCAGATATCTTTGATGTATTACGGGCATGATCTAATCATATGAATGTCCTTTTTGTGGCTTAGCAGTGACAGTTAAATACGCTTTCACTTTTGAAATTCCTCGTCATTTAGAGCACATAACATTTGGAATGATCAATCTTAATCCTTGGTCTCTTCTAACCAGGAAAGGCATTCAACTTCCCATGGAACTTTGAGATGAGACCCAGATATATCGATAGAGCTTCAAACGCTGATTACAAACATGGAAACTAAAACTGCAAAATGAACCTGCCAAGGAAGTTGTGAGCAGTCAAAGTTGGCTGGAAGTGAGCATTACGAATCAACCGTGTAGCCCTATGTACTTTTAAATCCGGACCGGAAAGTCGTGGATGCTTCGAATTCGGCATTCAACGAAAAGAAGAACGATATGACTTATGGTACATATGGAACGCTTCACTTCCAGCCAACTGGGTGCTCACAACTCCCTATGGCACGCTCATTTTGAGTCTATCGGTATATCTGGGTCACAACTAAAAGTTCCATGGGAAGTTGAATGCCTTCCATGGTAAATAAAAATAGACCTCTGTGGGGTGGGTACAGACCAGGGGCGGTATTCAATCCTTCCCCCAGGGGTTGGGGGACGAAAATCCCTTTAAATTTTCTCTGTCTTCCCAACTGGGATTGTCCTGATAAAGGGCCTAGGTTTAATGTATGTATGTATGTCACAGTAAGCATGCATTGAAAATGAAGAAACTACATCGTTAAAAACAAATAAATTTAAAGGGATTTCCGTCCCCCAACCCCTGGGGGAAGGATTGAATACCGCCACAGGACGGAAAGCGACTTGCTCGTAATTCGCAACGGGAAGCATTTTTCGCTGCGGGGACCTCAGATCCACTGATGATCAGCGGTGGGCCTGGGGTTCCACAGCGAGAATTGAGTGCGAAAAATTCGCTTTTGTCCTAGTGAACCACACTTGATCCCTGTCAGGCTTATAGGTAGGAAGTGAAAGTGTGAGAGCAGCCTGAACTTGCATGGTGCTACCGTTTTCTTAGGAAATTAGCTGAAGGGGGGTCATCTCCACACCCAAACAGCATATCAGCGAAAGCGAATTTGACCATGACATTCCGAATAAGCTTGCTTATACCAGTCCACCGTAGTTCTTATTCGAGTGCGGTGACAATCAGGGTGGATGATTCGCTTTTGAGTTTTGGATGTAATCGCTACAGCGATGCGGTGGTTTGAATTCGCTCAGTCTAGGCGATACTGTTCTGAGCAACATGAAATGGCTGGTGACAACCTCAGTTGACCAAACGGATGCTCAAATAGGTTTTTTTTTTCAGACCTTGCTGTTAATCCTAAGAGACATGAAGTTATAATAAAATATTTCGTTCCGCGGAAATCAAAGGTTATCTGAGATGTTAGCTCACGATTTTTTGAAGAAGGACGATCGGACGTTCAAACCGACATCTTCTTCTCGGTGAGGATTCACTATTAGTTACTGTTCTACTAAATGTTCCGCTTAGCATGCAAAAAGTCCGGCTGCGTGGTAAAAGAACTCGAAAAGGGAGCAGTTTTTGAGGAATTTGAATTGTTTGAACTTTTTTTTTTAACCTTGTGGTCAAAATTTTGTAAGATTCCAACTCAGTAGAAGCAATAAAGGCATTCTTGTGCACCTGAAAAGTGCCTTTGTCTTTCTTTTAGCAAACCCGGTACGGTCACCCAGATGAATAGATCGTTTACCACCCTACAGTAGCAGCGAGCAAGAACCGACATGACCATCCTAAGCTAACCCCTTGATACCTACGATGAGCAATTCAGGTCAGCATGGTATTTTTGTGTTTTGGTGCTGACGAAGATTCTTCGATGTATCGGCATATTTTTTCTCGACATTTTAGCAAAGGGAATTCATGTAGTTAGTCTGCTATGGCTCGTTAAAGTGATGTGAGTTTGATTTTTTTCTATCGCATCAGTGGCACGTTATTCCACTCCAGTTATTATAACGCACAAAACTAGCTTGTTCTCTTTTCAGTGCATCAGCACTTCTCTTACCCATCCAGAAACCTCTTTCACACATGGGCATACTTTGAGGAAACCAACGGTAAGTTTGTCGTACGTACTGAAAATTAACATCTGTTCAGAATAAGATTTTAGTTTATACGCATTGGAAAAATGGCATTAGTCAATTGTTTGATAGAAGTGCTCTGGTTTTATGGAATCACCTTTTGTGGCCCTCTCAGGTTTGTCGGTCAAATCGACGTGGTACAAGATTCCTCAGCGCCTCGGTTACGTTTCCGGTCATTTTATCTGTACTTCAGGTCTGTGCTAGTTTTCGAGTTGAGCCCTTCTGTTTTGTTGGTAGCCATGGCATCCGTTTTTAAGGTGAGTGACGACTGGCTCTATCCAAGTCCTGAATCGAATAATCTATTCTAGGGAAATTCTTCAACGGCGAAAAGTAGGGGTTTATTCTTTCTAGTCATTGGATATTTATCGCTTCTGCTGTTGGATCGAGATCACTCAGTAGAGGATCCACATGGTTTGTGAAGATATTATTTCCAAAAAATTAATTGATTGACACGTAATTTTTGAGGCAGTCCACATGTACTCCTCCAAAAAACTTTAGAATTATCGAAGCTTTCCAACATGCCTTGCATCGCAGCACAGGAGCTCCCCTATCTGAGGCGTTGGTCCTTCATCCGCTCCTAGTTGCCTTGAGCTAGAACATTACCGCTCTTCTGAGCGCTCTTCATCATGAGTTGTTTTTTTTTTTTTTTTTTCACCGTGTAGGCGTTTCCCCCTTTCACGCTCCAGGCTGCATATAGCATCAACCAGAAGGCACGCACCCTCAATCCACGTTGCACCAGTGATGCCCTCTACTCGGCATTCTCTATTTGAAGATAATCCATACCCAACCATCCTGTGTCCGGCAATCTCGATGCGTTACCCAACGCGCACTGAAAGGGATGTAGACATACTAACTGTTGCTAATTCGCTAAAGTACTTTCGTCGGAAAGGCAGGGTACTGGCAGAGTCAACCCTGCGTTGCGCAGTTCGCAACGGCACGTTGAGAGATCCTCAACGCACGCTGTATGGGCGGAGACGCAGACGGCTCGAGCATGCGAGTGTGAATGTTCGCGCGAGAGAACGTGTCTAATCGGGCGAAACTGCGCAACGCAGGGTTGACTCTGATTGCGACCCGTCTCGTACATAACTTCGTATAGATTTGAAAAAGGGTGGACTTTGTAATCTCAAACATGGCTCCGAGCGTGAATCAGGTGCTCAATACACGATCTGACCAAGACGTTGTGTCCTGTAAGGTTTCTCAATTGTTTCTTCAGATTACCTCCACCATATTTACGGAGTAGTTTGACTGGCCAACAGTGTTTATAACCAAATCAACAAGTGCAGTAACCTAACGAACAAACAATTTGGGGTTCTGACAGCAAAAGCCCAACCTTTTCCGAATGCGATCCTTTTGAGCAGTTGGCAAGCTACGAAAGGTGCTTTGCACTGGGAACTAACACCTAGCAATACCAGGGTCACTGAAAAACACCAACAACATGATGGCCCTGAATTGAAAGCAAAGTCAGACAAATGTTTTTTCTCTGAGGTCGCTCGGTTCCACTTTGCGAAAAAACTGGAGACTCGGCGCGACCGTCAGAACTCAATGGAGTTCTACAAGAGGTGCATTTAACTCTTGGCCTTGCGTTAACGATGCGCTGCTAATAGTGTCGGTATATACTAAAGAAATAAGTAAAGCAGAGAAATAAAAAAGTAATAAAATCGATAAGTAGCAAAGGTGTCCCAGAAATTATGTGCCGGCATAACAGACATACCTGAAGCATTTCTATTTTGGAATTGCATTGAAGTAAAAGTGCTTTTGAAAACTTCTCACTTTTCTCAAAATGCTCATCATTTTCTTCGAATTTCTCTTTAATCATCTTTATCTTCTCTTCTGTTGTTTTTTACCGATATTATTTTTATTCTTTACTTCTTCAGCTTGATCATTCCGTATTTCGATGATTACCTACGATTTCTCCTAGTTGCACTGTTTGTTTAGGTGTAACCCATGGCCATCACAGTGGACTGAACCATTTGTTCTATCACCTTATTGCCACATTTGGTGTAAGTGATCATCAGGGAGGCATAGCTATTCTATTTCTGGCGTTACTTCTTCGTATTGGTAAGTGAAGAATTAGACGTTCATTCCAAGATGTTAGGGGAATGAATGTGTGTCTTGCTCCCGTGGTAAAAATTTGATCAGAATATTTATCTCATTGACTTTTTTGTTCGAATTTACCTACAGTATTGCAAGACCCGAGCCAGCTAACCTTAGGGTTAATTTCATATTTTCTTTGAGATATTTTTGTCAGCATTTGATATTGTTCTCTATTCACTTACTTTATGTGGATTCATGCGATTAGTGATACATAATTAAGGTTACGATAATTCATTCCGTCATCTCGCGGTTGAGATTGGTGGACCCAAGCGACTGTACTCTCTCGTGACCACGTGTTCAGCCATGATCCTCACTCCTATCGGAGTGCTTTCACTGGTTATGAAGACGGTTTGTATTCTGGTCTATTTTGGCGGTTTTTATGCTAAAAATGAAAATTCCGTTATTTTTCAGTCCGTCACTGACTCTCTTCTACATTTCATTATTCTGCTTTTCATAGCAACAGTTTTTGTTATGGTTCTTGATTTCTATGCCGAAAGTGTATGCTTCCAGGTACGTGAGTTGGCATTATCTTCTTTTAACGACTACTGAACAATTATTGCAGCATGTCGCTGACCCTGTAATGGCTGCTGCTCGTTGGTCACCGGTGACAATGTTCAGCTGTGCTCTTGGGTTGGCATGGCTGTGGTACGCTGGTCAAGGATTACAGGAACATATTGTGACTTCCGGCGTCATCATTACAGTGATTGCTTTTATTTTAGGTAAGTATATGATTTCTTTGTGCATGGGTGCTTCAGGATAACTTTTAACCAGTTTTCAAAAAAAAAAAAAAAAAACCAAATGAAAAGAGAACGAAAACTTTGTGTTCTAGTTCAACACAAAAAACATTTATCTTGTTCACTCTGTTTTAGCTTCGGTGTCGTTAACGTCAGCTAGTGGCCCGAAGCACAGAGGTGGTGAACTGATTGGGATGTCCGACACTGGGTTGCCGCTTTTCGCATATAAAGAGGCTTTCCTTCAGAAAACAGGCCGTTCGCTTGTTCTATTTTTCAAGGTAATTTTCACTTCAAGTCCTTATTTCGTAATGGGATCAGCAAGTAGCTTGTTGTCCTGAAACCATGGGTTTCTAGTTGGTGGGGGACACAAGAGGTGTAGCTCATAATCATTTACAGGAGACTCTTCGCGAAATTCTGGCCAACTCTGACTCCCGACGCATATTTTGGTTCCTATGCGTCAATCTGTCGTTCTGTGGCGTCGAGTTTCTTTACGGATTCTGGACTAATAGTCTCGGTCTCATCTCTGATGGATTCCACATGCTCTTGGACTGTTCCGCCCTTGTTTGTTTTTCGTTCTGAGAGCATGGATACTGAAATATGCATTCGATCGTGTGTAGTACATTTTGTAGGTGATGGGTCTTATCGCTGCAGTCATGTCTCGTTGGCCGGCTACTAGGCACTTCAGTTATGGCTATGGAAGAGTCGAGGCTCGTTTTTTTTTCAGATTTCTCGATGTCACAGCTCTTTTTTCTCTTTCCACTTATTATTTATCAGCTTTTCAGGTCCTCTCAGGATTTATCAATGCGCTATTCTTGTGTGTCATTGCCTTATTCATTTTACTTGAAGCTCTTGAGAGGTTGTTTGATCCGCCCAACATCAACACTGATAGACTTTCTCGTATGTTTTGTCATCCTTTAGTTCTGTTGCGTTCAATTTTACACTTTTCTGGAAACTTCCTTTATATGCACCTTTCTCCAGTTTGTCGTGCGGTTTCGGGCCTGTTGGTCAATTTATTCGGAATGTACTCCTTCCACGGTGGCGAAGGAGATCACGGTCATGGTCATTCCCATGGTGGTGGCTCTCATGGACATTCTCATTCAGGAAATGCAAACATGGAAGGTGTGGTAGTTTTTTTTTTTTGATGGACTATGTATACTATGAATGTTCCAAATGATCGATTTTCCTCTTATTTGTTGTCATCGTGCACATCATCTGTTCTTTGCTCAATTTTAGGTGTGTTTCTTCACGTTCTGGCGGACACACTAGGTTCGGTTTTCGTTATCATCTCGACATTGCTTATCCAGTGGTTTGGATGGACTTGGGTGGATCCACTTTGCTCCCTGATCCTTTCAGTTCTTATTCTTGGATCAGTGTATCCCCTTCTCACAAGCAGTGTTAACACACTATTGCAGGTGAATCTTTTTTCATGTCTTTGGGTAATGAGATAACGGGTAGAGTGATTGAAGCTAGCAGGCAGTATGCCGAGTCACTATTGCTGTTGTGGTCTGTCTGGGTAGGTGAATTTTCCAAAAGGTTCCAATACTTAGGATATCTGTATTTCTTCAAAGAGACATTGCGCGATAATGTAATAGATTGCTGGAATATAGCTTAAATATGAAGTGGTATTTTCTAAGCGGCTTCTT
>MU900028.1:0-16601 GCA_036418205.1 Ostertagia ostertagi | reverse complement strand
ATAAAGAAATACAATGATTGAAAGAAAGGAAAGGTGACTGGGAATAAGTGCTAATCCTCAGAACTGCAGAGGAACTTGAATGAATGAATATTGGCCAGCTAGTTGATTTTCATTTCAAGCTGTAGGTTCGTTTAACAAGAGCAAAAAGCGTCACTTAAAGCCAGTGAACAATATAGCTGAGGCGGAGCGGTTCTGATGACGTCACTGTTCGTGATTTGTGGATAAGCGGTCAGGATGGTTTTAGCCACTCTTCGCATTTGCTGAAGGGTCCATCCATGACGTCATCGAAACCGCTCCGCTCTCCGGCTATCGCGTTCACTGCCTTTGATTCAAAGTTTCACCAGCTTCACCAATTTCGCCCTTGTGATCCTGTCCAGGTTCCCTTCTGTGGAAGTGCCGCATAGCCATGGTACTACGTTGTTTCCGTTTTCTGCAATGACAGATTCTACCACGTTCGCCGGTAATATTGATGCCAATGTAGAAAAATTAGCTTAGGCAGGATTTTAGGGACCCCCCCCCCACTTTACTACATTATCACTAGTCACTGTGACCTATTCCTCGGACATCAACCTCTCTAGTGACCGCGCTTTTGTTCCCTACTCTCAGACTTTCACTTCTCCTCATCCCGTTGCGTGAACAACTCACCCCTCGCCGGCTGAACGATTGCGGGAGTTTCTCGTCGGCGAACGGAAAAATGCGGGGACAGGGATAGTGACGGAAACCCCCACAGCCCCCGGCAAAAAGGTTATTTTTAGGCGGACGTTTTAGGTTGCTATTCCACGTATCTCATAAGGGGCAAATGGCTTAATCTAGGCAGTTTATGGTTATGGCAAAACGATTATCCACGAAGGGCTCTGTACTTCATCTTATGTTGGCCTGCTCACATCAAGGAAGACTTCATGAATCAAATATGTCAACTGGAATCTCTGAAAGCCATTCGTAGTCCATGGAGATAATGGTTTTTGAATCGAGAGCGCTTCTCCCCTCTCGTGGTCTCTAGGACCGCTCTTTGGTTGAAAATCTCTTCTGTGAGATCGATTTTTGAGGATTTATAATTATTTTTAAACTTCCCTAGCCCTGATCGTGAGGGGAATTTCCCAAAGGCCATGCGTGAAAGCAGGCTGACAAATTTTGCCGTGGAAGTATGAAAGCGTCATTAAAGATGAATGAAAGGGGTTCTTGTCTGCGATGTCCCGTCGTTTGGCTATAATATGGCCGTCAGGAAAACGGGAGCTTTTCGTCTTGCTGTCAGCCCCCTGAGGTGGATATCGATTGATATGCTGACACCTGTTGAGCGTGAGCCGCCCATTAGCCGCTATAATCCGTGTGATTAGTGATCCTCGATCGTCACATAAAGCTTTTCCGTGATCGTCCTAATTTGACTTCTGAAATCATTTTGAACTCTCTCCTGTATCGACCTATCGGATTCAACGATCGCCCGTTCACGCTGCCTTTCAATTCGCCTCGGGCGGAATAAGATGAAGTGCATTTTTGAGGATTTCTCAGAGCATTGTTCAAACATTGGCAGCATATCGATTAATTGATGACTTTCAGAGAAAATATGCAAAAAATTTGGCAATGGATACGTGACCGTAAGACGCATACGATCCGTAAATGGCGGAGCACCGTAGTACGAAGGTCGACCGAGAACGGCATTCAGGAGAAGGCAGACAAGCGAGTCGGTGAGATAGCTAGGACTATTCTTGCTTTTCTTCTTACAGATTTTTCCTCTGAATAACTCTGCAACTCTTCTGAATCCGGAATTAAATCCTCTAAAGCTCGCTATCGATGTTTGCGTTCTATTTCTATGAATTGGTACAATCCAGGTACAGGTACAATCCGATCGACCTTTATTGGTTCGATTCCCAACTGAACTATAGGCGCTATCGTAAGATACGGGGACATCCTCCGGGTGTAGCCTAGAAGACAGGAACTTAAAGGCACTTGACAGTTCTCGCTCTTTCTGGACCCAGAAGTCTGTATACCCCTCCCCCCGAAGTTTAGCTCCATTTTCAAGCAAGAGGAGATTTTCCATTTTTTCCGCTCTGAAAATCATTATGCCTCCGTATCTTGTTGATAGCGCCGAACTATAGAGTACCCAGAAGAACTAGAAGTACAGGAGTGCAAGTAGAAAAGGAAGCAGGATAGGAGTAGAGTCGAATAAAGTAAGGGGAATTGGCTTGTACCAGCAAAATATTACCAACCCTCTCTCTGATGGGTCCAGTTCTTTCAGGTGACGTGGTCACAAGGGAACGATGACCCGGGTTCACAAATTCTAGGTGAAGGTTCATACATTTTTTTTTCAACTAGTCAGGCTATTTTTTTCACAGTCTAGCAACGTGACCACTGTTGTACTGTTTCTAAATATTTTATCCTTCGCTCATCTTCTATCTCAAAAACTCTTATAATTTCTTTCTCCCTATTGGTAGTACTTTTCTTGCAAAAATTCACTTTATTGTAGTTGAGGCATACTAGTAAACAATCACCATCCTGCAATGGTATGTATCCACAAAATCACATCGTACGAGCAGCTATCCCAAAAACTAGTTACTCTTTCTGGAAAGACAGACCTTTTTTAAGGAGGAAACCCCTTGCTGCGGCCTTTTTTGCGTTTCGTTTTTTTTTTACAGCCAATGTCAATATTCACGGAATAATTTTATAGTCACCTTGAGAGAAAAATAGTCTAGCAATACTTAAAGCTAATTACCGTGCATAAGTGTAGTAGCCTGTTTGAAGAAAAGATTGGTAATGTTTCAATCAGATTTTTATAGGATTTTTCTTTCCGAATGTGAGCAGCGCCTAAAGGGGGGATCTTCTGAGACAAACCGCGTTTTCAGAATGACTTCTGCATTTTTTGTAAGGACGCTATAGGGACACAAAAAAGTTATTACGTTCCGCTGAACAGTTCTAGGTAGTATCAAAAAAGTGGTGATGGTTACTGTTAATGGTTCGATTCCCGGTGGAGTCAGAATTTTGCATTCAAGGTTGACGGCAGTTGATGTCTCAATATGGTCGTAGCCGTGAATATGATATTTTCCTTCGTCACTTAACATCATTACACCCATCCGTAGGCGCCAACTTGAAATGCAAAATTTTGTCGCCACGGGGACCGAACCATCAGCAGTACCTTTACTACAAACTGATTTCGGTTACTGCCAATACGTTAAGCAAAAGCAAAACATGGTTTTGTGCTTTATACATGCGTCCCTACACATCTGAGCAGGGTCATGTTACTTTTTGAAAATTTTTTTACGACCCCCTCCCCCAAGGTGGATTTGATACGACCCCCTTTTCGACACCTCGACCACCATCATCGTCTCTATAGTACTTAATTCTGATACCACTCAACTCACCAAACCCCGCCCACTTTTTTCCTCCAAAAATGCTGTCGAGCGGGGGATGTATACGCGCAAAAACAAACTGAAACGGCAAATTTTTTCCTGCGCCCCTCAACTCACCCAGCCTACCTACCCATAAAAACTTCAGTTTCACCTCAAACTCACATGTGATTTCAAGCGACTGAAACGGGGTACGACCCCCTCCTACAAACTCAACCAAGTACGACCCCCCGTTGTTACTAGTAACAACGTAGGGTTGACCCTTGGCTCTGGAGCCATGACCAGTGTGGGAAAGGGCAACATTCAGAAACTTGGCCCTCGACCCCCCTCCCGTGTGAGAACTGACGATCCCGCGGCCTCTCTCCGCTCAAGGGCTTCATTTTAGGCGGGGAACTGGAGCATGCATTTGCCTCTTTCGTCTTAATCAGGTGAATCTGACAATATTTTGAAAATAGGACGGAGCCGAGTACGGTTTGGCTGAGATTTCCTCCTAGGGTTGCGAAATGAACGGACACGGTCGTGAAGAAGAACAAAAAAAACAAAAAAAAAAACGGTGTTGTGACCTCCACCCATTGCAGATGTTATAGTTACTGTGTTCATTGAAGCGATTTGAACACTATAAACTTGTTATCAATTGGTTTGCTGCAAAGCACTGGCAATATCGACTGCATCAACAAAACCATTACATCGTTATGAGCTCCTTGAAGACATTCGGCTGAGCCCGGCGGCTATATATTCTGTTGACCATCCCAAGCATTCCGTGTTACAGCGCTCGAAATACACAAAACACAGGAAAAAAATTGAAAATCCGATAGTGAGGGCTGCTCTTAATTTCAAACTCTTGAACGGTTCGGCATTGTTGGTGTTTAACCCATTGCGGGCCTCGTGCGCGCCATTACACAAAAATTAGTATTTTCTTTGATTTATGTATTAAACATTCTTGTAGGTAAGAAATTCATCAGTAGGATCTTCCCAAGCACAGAAATTATCATCTGTTTGGGCACTGATAAAATTACTGCTATATTAGTGATTTGTGATAAAGCAGTAGACAAAACTTACGGATGTGCACTTATAACAGAGGTCTACAATGGTTTAAAATTGGGCCCTAATCCTCCATCAGCAAGTATTACTGTACCGCGAAGCGCCAATTAACCTTACTCAAGCCGTCCACCAAGACTCCCAAATTTCGGAAGCCAAGTTAGCAATAGTAACTAATTCCTCCCCAGACAGATCACCGGCAGCAGGTTCGGCTCTCCTCCTTTTCGCCAGGAAGTCAATCCTCACGATATTGAGGCTGCTCGTGCTTGTTTCTCTTCCTTCGTTTCCTCCTTCAAATCCTTACAGGCTCTTATCCAGCCTACGTCTTCTCGGGTCAGAGCCTTTGGCCTCCGCTTCCACTTTGAAACTTTTCTATGAACGTTACCAACTGGCATACATCTCCACATCTGCGTTTCGATCACCTCGCTATACGATGTGATTGATGATTGATTCCGCTTCCTATTGGGGTTTTTTTTTTTCGAAATTTTTCTCGAAAAAAAAAATGACGTTCGCATTGAAAATTTTGATGTCACCTTAATTTTAGCACCTCTGGTTGCTAAAACATGTGATTTTGAGGGTATTCAGCAAAGTTCCGAGCTTAACTGATAAGTTATCAACTCTTATTTGTGATTAATGCGCAGGTACAATTCGACAGGACGAGGAGTGTTTTTTGATTCTACTTATTTTTTACCAGTTTAGCTCCGCACGCATCCGCGCGCATCATATGGTGGGCTTCAGTGAAACTGGACAATCTGTAGAATGTTAGGTCACATGGCTGAGAAAATTATTGAGCTGCTTTGAAAAATGCTCCTGATAAAATGCAAAGGCTGCAAATTCCGCTGAAGACTATCGCGTAGTGCACGCGTAGCATGCGGAATGAAAATGGCTTATCACGACTTCGTAAACATTCAGCATTAATATCGAGTTAGGATGATTTAGCGGTCTATAGAATCAATACTGTGAGTATCGCTGAAAGAGTGAGATATGACCATTCAATCTGCAACTAACCCAGCTCTGATGATAACTTGTCATTGGTCCTGGTCCAGATAGTTGAGCGTTTCAACTTTCTTTGCACCATTTGCACCATTTGGTGAAAGGATAGAAATGAAGCATATTCACGGGCTGGCTTAGCCTTGCCGCCATGATGGCAGTGTTAATTGCAACAAAATTGTTGCGCTCGCATTCAGACGCCCCTTATCATTTCTTTCCAGAGCTGGGTTAGTTGCAGATTGAATGGTTCTTGTCATTTGTTACCGTTCATACGGATAGCATCGTTGTCCCCGTCCAACCCCCTATGAAACATGTAGAAGCGAAGGTTTTACTGTCACCACGAAGACTACAACGAATTTGATAGTACTCAAATTCTGGACTTCGTTATCAGCCGTTATCGATTGTTATCACTTTTGATCACTCACCATTCGTGTTCCCGTAAGATTCTCCGTACCATATGTAAGAGCCAAAAATCTAATGTCACTGCGAAGGCCGCGACGAAATTGGTGGTATCCACACTCTGACGCCCCTTATCAGTTCTTATCGCTTGCCACCACTTTCTTTCACCCACCCTCATGGTCCCCGCCTCATCCCACATAATATGAATGGGTTCAACATGTTACTGCCAATGCGAGGAGAGCAACAAAACTGGTGGCCTTTGCATTCCGGCGCACGTTGTCATCTCTTATCACTTGCTATCACCATTCTTCGCTCTCTATTCGGGTCCCCGTCACACAGCACATTACACTTATGAGTGGAAACTCTCCACTGTCAACGCGAATGGCGTAGCGAAATTGGTGATATGTGCTTTCCGACGTCCGTTATCAGCTCTAATCAGTAGTTATCAATTCCGATCACTCCCCATTGATGTTCGTGTCCAGCCCCCCGTACCACCTGAAAGTTTGAGCGCTCGGCGACCAAAGGGACCGAAGTTATGAATTTCCGGTCACACACACACACACACAACTCACACCCAACGCTTTAGCCGATTATATATAGTAGGATTTGGAAAAAGGTTTTTTTTATAGTACTCCTGTTACAAACGTACCCCAAAGCTGTAATTATAATGTTATTCTTCTGTCAATGAGGCTGTTAGAGGGGAACCTTATTAGTGGCCCGACGTTTCGACGAGATTGACCTTCCATTTAAAGGCCCAGTCGCACCGCAAGAGTTTAGTTTATGTAGAACTAACCATAAGTACCGCGAAGTGGCGCTAGTCCTACATTACGGGTGGGGAAACTAGGCCTTGAGGAAAGACGATCTTGCAGAATTCAGGCTTACTAATAAAGTATCCACATAAAACCCCCCACGGCAGACGATTTAAGGATTATAATTACAAAAAGCCGAGGATTATATGTGCGAAAAGAAATCTGCCGAGTATCCCAAATATTAGGTTGTCTCATAAGTAGTGTCGCTTTTTTTCAACCAAAAAATTTTCATCTAAATCCTCATGCTTTTACATCGAGTTATATACCATTCGAAAGAGAATTGTCTGCTCTACAAGATGTTTGTGTTCTCTTCCATCTATGTTCCATGGTTTTCAAATTTTAGGCCTGCGAAATGGGAGGTCCCGCCGACAAAAATTGACCAAACCGACAACTAGCTCTAACTTTATTTTCCTTCGGAGAAATCAATCAATGATGTACCCTCTCCTTACACATGACCTCTTCTAACATTCGACTATTAGGTTCCCTAAGAAGTCGCGTCGCTCCTTTTCCAGACCTGGTTTTTCAACCAGAACTCGACGGTCGAGCACCATTACCTGAGATCTAGGTCGAAATTTTTTTATAGCCGAGACATTGAAAAACTAGTAGAATTTAAAGAACAAGTCATGACTAAGTTAGGAATGTACGCCTGGTTGATTTTCTCATCTTCTCAGGGATAATTTTTTCAAAGAAATGCGGTCACTTTCGCGGATAAAACACCTTATTCCTAAACACCTAAAATTCGAACTAATTCCCAACAAACATAAAACAAAACAAATGAGCGAATAGAGCAGAAGAAGTGCTCACAAAAGGAACACCACTCGATATGAAACAATGGCGTTTACGAGGAACAATTTTAATTTGAAAATTGCTATGGCTTATCGGTCAGCCAATTCGAAAAGAAACACGGCAAAGCTTTTTCGGCAACCTAAGAGTGGAATGTTTAGAAGAGGTCATGAGTAAGTAGAGGGTACATCATTGATTGATTTCTCCCCAGGGAAAATAAAGTTAGAGCTAGTTGTCGGTTTGGTCAATTTTTGTCGGCTGGACCTCCCATTTCGCAGGCCTAAAATTTGAAAACCCTGGAACAGAGGTGGAAGAGAACATAGCATCTTGTAGAGCAGACAATTCTCTTTCGAATGGTATATAACACGATGTAAAAGCATGAGGATTCAGATGAAAATTTTTTTGGGTTGAAAAAAAGCGACACTACTTATGAGACAACCTAATATATTGGAAGAGTTTTCATTGCAAGGGTGAAGAATCCAAAGTTTGGGTTTCGATCAATTTGGCACACCACAGCCATGCTGCGCTGAGCCTAGCCTTAGGACTATGATAGATTGGCTTTACTAGGCTCATGCTCAGACTAAGACTTATAAAACACACTTTATAATGTCTTCGTCGGTCTTTGCCAAGATCCTCAGACTTCCGTTCTCACTCATCCTGTTCTCTCTCCTTTTCCCACATATTCTCCTTTTTCTTTCTTTCTTCATAAGTATCTGAACGTAGAAATGCGAGCATGATAGCCAAGCTATTCAGATGTAAAGTGTTGGCTCATTACTGGCACCTCAAAACTTCTTCTGAGATCCCGCTCAAACAAGCGCTGAGTTTTTTGATCTCACCAGAGAGTCTGGCGCCCTTATTGACGCTGCCTCCTGCATGAACATGAATGCATCATGGGCCGATTATTTTAGTAAATTATTTATGGTATAGTAGGTGTACGTTCACCCTGACTCTGCCGAGCTATAGATCACTCGCAGTTAACATGAAATTCCCCCAGTTGCTCGATGTACCGCCTTAGCAGTAATCCTCCAGCCAAATGTCGCCCGCCGCTTGTTGATTCCTTGCCAGATGTTAATGGGATCATTCGTTGTTAGTTTCGTTTCAGACGGCATTGCATATTCTCGCCCAGGAATTCTTTTCCAGTTCGTGGAACAGCTGCTGAACATCGAATCTGTGAATGGTGCGGGGGGGGGGGGCGCATTTGCAAAACACGAACTGTGACTCATTCTTTCTTGTTGCGGCCCTCCTTAAAGTGCCAAAAAGGGTTGAAAAAGCCTCAAGCTGCCACACGTTTCTCGAACTTGTTCGCACAAACCTGCTCACACGGTTGACGGAATGGTGGGGCAGTACCAACTTAGTTGCATCACCTTACCCTATTAGAACACCTAAGAGGAAGGTCCTTCAAGTCATGCCCCGCTTTCAAGAAAGGTTTTCGACGTGATGTAGGGCACACACATGGAATACAGAGTTTTTCCTGCACGGCTTTCTAAATGCCAAAAAGGGTTGAAAAAATCAAACGGCTACACCCACACACAGTGGTTTGGCAAAAACTACTGACAAGGGTTGCTGATGGTGCTGGATGGTATTGGCCTCATAGGGGTAATAGGGCATCGCAAATGGGTACCATTACGGACACACGCCAAGCCAACATCGAGAAAATTTTCAAATACGCTCGTCCAAAAACCACGAATAAAACCATGTGTAGTGTAGGATGGATTCGTGGCTGCGACGTGGGAGTAACCCTTTCAAACTGCGCTAGAGACAAGTAGAAAGGAAGGTTTATTTAGATCAAAAAATCAACAATAAATACACAAACAACAAAGATCACGGGGCGATCGGAGGCGGGTTGTATCGATGGGACCGGACTACCGAGCCGAGGTCGGCAACCAGGTGCACGGCGCAATCCCTTCTCTGCGATGAGCCACGAAAGCTCTTTCCTCTGAGCCACTGAGGCTCTTCCCAACAGGCCACTAAGGCCAATCACCGAGCCACTAAGGCTCCTCTCCTCAGGCCACTGAGGCCAAAACACTGAGCCACTGAGGGCTTGCTGACTGAGCCTGGGCCCTCTTTCTTACGGGCCGTACAGCTCACAACCAACTACACACTAAGGCACCACACAGATGCCACCGGAACACTGGAACGCTGGAATTCTGGAACACCAGAGCTCTGGAACACCGGAGCTCTGGAACTGGAACTGGAGATACTACAAAGGAACCCGGACCCCTTTTATTGGGACCTTCCCGCGCCAATCAGTTGCCTCTGGCAAGGCGGTCTCCCATGACCACCCACGATCAACAACCACCGCCTCCTCCTTGGCCTACCGTGCTCAGATCAGCTGATCATAGCTGATCTCTTAAGGCATGCATGTCTCTCCCTGACAAGGGGCCTCATTTACCTCTTTCTGAGCGTTTAGAGGACCGCCTAGGGAATATGAAACATATTCCATGCATAATTTCGTACATGGATTCTCCTTGATAGGTGACAAAGCGAGGGGTTGCGTGCCCGTTTTTCATTCTGCACGTTCTTCCGCGGATGCATTTTTGCAACGCTCAACCAAAATTTTTATTCAAATGGATCCCAGCTACACTCAAAAGACCATTTCATAACACAAAGAAGACTGAACTGTATGAGCTGATGCTGGATCATTATAAAAAGTGTATGTATTCCGGAGTGTCGCTATGAGTTTATACAGAGTAGCGGCCCGACGGATACTCTACGTACCGCTTCGTGCCATTTTCGGTCTTAATTCGCGAGAAGCCAATTCGAAGATATCTGATGTATGTGAGCCTGTCCAGTTCTTGTGCTGAAACTTTCAGTCTTCTAAATTCAAGCGGTATGAGAGCGAAGTCGCTTGCCAGTCTGTTTTTTTTTGAAATTGAAGCTACTGTATATGGATGTGTGCCAGATGCAATTCATAAATGCATCCAGGGTATCAATGAGAGAGATAAAAAGCAAGTCACGAATACAGTTGAAGCTCGTTTCCTAAAAAAGAAATTGAGCAACGATTAGTAATACATTGCCGAATAGCGGTAGGAAGCTTCATCACCCGGTTCAGATGAACTATCCTAAAGCAAAGACACGATTGAGTGCGGTTTTTGGTCGAATTTACGCGAGGAGGGCAACACTTACCAAGGTTGCGAAAGACGGGTGACCCCTAAAGAGCCCACCAACTCGCAGTTCGGCAGCGAAGGATATTCCCGGGCGATCTACTACTGGCATATCCGCGCCGCTGCTTTCGACGCGGCACGTCCACCGATAGGCTAAGCACTCGTAGCAGGTCTGCAGCCCTTAAGCGAGTGGGCTTAACGTAGAAGATGGTAGCACCGATGAGACCCGCATCAATGCGGAATCGACGGGCAAGAAATGGGTTCCATCTCTTTGGCCCTGGACCGCTTCTCGGGCATTTTTCTTCACCTTGGCAGATGCGCGTTGGAAGTCATACTCTGCTTATTGGCGAGAATCTGACTCTTGTTATGTTTCATTGAGGCTGTCCTCAATAACTTTGGACCTCACCATGGCAAATGTGACTGGTACGGCACTGCACGTGGTACGGGTGTTTTGAAAGCGGTCGTCGTTGGAACCATTTAGAGCTTAAGCCGTCCTTAGGATGTTTTCCACTTCAGAAGCGATAAAGTTCGGCCTCTGTGACGAGCCTACACATTCTCATCAAGTTAATTGCTGAGCTAGAACTAAATACATATAATGCGCCCTTTGTTAAGGAAAAAGAGGGCTTACTTTAGGAAGTGATTAGAAGTATCTCGCATTCTTGTGACTGGATCAGCTCCTATTCACGTGAAGAACGAACTTTAATCTTCTCTTAATACGGAGATAGTCCTCTTGAGCAGCTCTTCTAGATACTCTTGAGATGGCTTTAGTTTGTTACAATCATGGGTTAGTTTTATCAGAAGCGGAGGGGCAGACGTCTTCTAGGGCTTCCGCATCCAATAGGGTTATAAAATACGCACTGTTATGCATTTTTTAGGCATCGCTTGTTTGATACGTCTCGATCTAACGATGCCTTATCGCAATTTCAGGCAACCTTTTGTCTTACAAGGGAAGGATACCAGGTCGAAGTGGCCATTTGTAACGAGACATACACCACTAGATGTGTTTTTGGACGCTTATCTCAAATCTGCTCTCCAAATCTGCGAAACGACTCTTTGAACGTAGTTATGAAGCGAGATAGTGCAGTGGCAGCGGTGCGGCTCAACGAACGAGAGGTCGTGAGTTCGAGTTCTTGGCGAGTTCTCACTTTTGCTTTTCTTGTGAACGTGGTTAGTTCAACAGGGACTCTCATCCATGCTAAGTTATCAGCAATTGCCTATAGCACAAGTAAACAGAGCTGGCGAAGAGCTTCGAGCACTGTGCGCGTCATTTGCAAGTGACCGCCTCTGACACCCGTAGCGCACGCGTAAGGCAATTTCGTGCCAAGCAGATGCGATATTCGTGTTCAGCGCGTCGAAACACCCCTTTCAACAACATTTGGTCCAAATCTAAAATTTTGACTTGAAGTCGAAAATGTGGGCAGTCATCTATCTATTTCACGACTCCACAATCCCACTTATTTTTCCAGAAGGGGGCTACCGATCGTTGTGGATAGGGATTATTCCTTCAGCATTATTTGAAAGAGCCTCGGTATTACGGTTGGAGTGTTTGATCTCAAAAGTCGGACTTTCAACGTGCCATTCGAACATTATTAATTATGAGATTTTTTTTATGATACACGAGTCAGCTCTGGCATATGGAGTATCTGCTGTCAGCAGGGCGGTGTGCTTTTTGATTACGTCATTGGTGAACAGCTTAGGGGCTTGGCTGGAGGCTTTACGCGAATAAAGACACTCTCTACGGGGACCAGTGTAGACTCGCTAGCAGGGCTTTCGAAGAGTGGGTAGCGACACTCCATAACTCGTATCAGCTTTTCTAGAATGACTGCTCTGGACCTCTACTTAGGAAGAGCTCACATATTGTCGGTGTACTGAACGCACCTGTGCACCCATACTAAGCAAGTAATATGGCTACCTCGCTATTCAAGCTGTTGATTGCATGGCTCAATCGGTTGATTCATATGTCACTTCCATGGCGTAGAACACTCGACTCGCTCAGCTTAGGCGCTGCGGAAACATATTATCACAAAAAGTGGAATGCCGTGTTTATATCGCAAACTTAAACTCTCCCTTTCTCTAAATAAGCACTAGCGTTTTTAAGTACTTACATGCAATTAAAACATAAACTTGACCAGTGGAGAGCAAATTTCAGAGGAACGAATAATTTGTTAGCTCATCTTATTAAACGATAAGAGTTACTTACAATAAAAACAGAGATTTTTTCACGCGCCAGGGGTGCACAAAAGGATACCCAAGTTCCAGAATATTGGATACTTTATCAACAAAACAAGCAGAAGCACGAGCCTCAAATCTACCTAAAACTAAATCTGGGCCACACGCGCACGTCGCCCTGTGGACACACGCACTATTCGAGCTGGCGGGACTCCTCACTCTTACACGTGGCTTTCAATTCAAAAACAAACTGTCCTTGTTAACACGTTGTCAAGAGAATCGTTGTTCAGGCAACTCTCTATGTCGCAGCCAGTGTATGGTATTCCACTCTCTTGGAAAAGGAGTCTGCGGCGCATTTCAGCGCGTAAGAGACCACCATGTCTTTCATTCTGTGAACAGAGTACTACCGTGTATTTCGACTCAAGCCGAGTCACGTCATAGCCCCACTGGGATACAACCGATTGGTATCCTTCCCTTGGTTGAGACTGGCCGGAACATGAACTGCCAGCGCGTATCTGGTGTGTAAGTTCTGTGAATGCACAATTACACAATTTCTGAAATTTGGCTGGTCAACTGTGTTCCCTTGTTGCCATCTTTTCTCTTCAATTTCTCTGCATTGTTGCAGTTTATAAGACCAGTGCTTCTTCCAACAATTCGCGCTTCGTTTTTCATGCAACTGTAACAATTACTAGTAGCAGCTGAAGTTGCGCCACAATCGTATCGATTCGCCGGTGAGAAGCAAAAGTTTGTCGACGAAAGATTGCTAGAAAAAACGAGCCGTTCGAAGTTTAGCAGCAGCACGGAAGCCTTTTGAATACAACATCGTTCATAGCAAACACAAATGCTTATTGTCCGTGGCGTGTTTTCAGACCCATCCCTGCGTCAAATGAACAACAAATATTGGAATAAAAAAATACGACACATACTATTTAGTAACAGATAGCACATGATGAAGCTCGAAAATTAATATAGAAGAGTACGTTAGACAACCCTGCTCGCACGAAATGTGCTGTTATCGTATAGAAGGAGGAGGAACAATATATTCTGTCAGATCACCTTGCTCTTTATAAATATAACTCGCCATTCTTTGTTGTACTGATTTACACCTCAAGCTCTCTCGGAGATTGCTCAGAGGGTCAGTCCACGCGACTACTCAAGCTCTTTGGACATTTGGCACAATCTCTCATCTGTAGGAGTATAAAGGTATGGGACTCGCATAAGACATTATTGGACCGTGAATTAGAAAGGATAAAAGGTTAAAGCGGATGACACGCGCACACGACTAGACGTGGTTGTATAATGAGTAAGAGAATGGGAAGACTCGGAGGATCTGGTACGCGCGGTGAGTAGGCGCGGAAGGGTAGGTTATGAAAGCTCGCTTGGGCTTACGTGCTGGCTAGCTCGAACGTAGGCAATCCTTGACGCGAAGTGTACGTACGGGAGAATAGTCTTCCTTAGACGACCATGAAAATAGTTTGCTCGTATCGTGAGACGTTGCATTTCAATTGTTCATCATCGCTCTGCTGGATGCTCTGTTGCGGGTTCTCCCTCTTTATAGATCTCTCGCTCCTTTTAACAACTTCGCTTTTCGTGTAACGATATGTGGGGAGAAGATTCTAGAAAATTTCAATGACTTGAAAAACGTCAAACGGGATGCTAGCACTGAGAACGACGTGGTAGGCCGCTGATTGATCGGTGATACGGTCCATAACAAAAAGGCACATCGCTCATCACATTTCCCGCTCCATCTGGCCTACAAGGGATTGCATATCGGAGTGGCTTTTTAGCATGTGATGTCCTCCTGATGGAGGTTTTGAGTGAGGCTCAGGTATTAAATATAAGGCTTATATAGTCTCCATCCATAACTAAGTAGCTTTCGGAAACAAGCAAGAGGGGAAACCACAAAAACGTCATTGCTTTGGGTATTTTATGAAGTAGTAAAGGAGTATAAGTCACGTGAGCAATACAGACCATAGTTCACTCTACGTCTGAGACGGTAGTTTGAAGAAGTTAAGAAATATGTCATGCACCATCCTAGTATTCGGGGTCGCAGGACACAGCACCGGTTGCTGAATGGGAACCAGAATTAGGTCCCATTGGCGTCTTCGGACTATTGAGTAAGAGTCTCGCCGTCGAAAGTCGAAAGAGTAGCGCGTCTGTGCTTCGGCATTCAAATGGACTCTGAGTGAACGCTGGCAGCACTTATCTCTTACGCACGATTAGCGCTGGTCCGCGCCATCAGAATGCGTTTACAACCTCATGTAACTTTCCAGTCACGCACGCTGTGGCGTGTTCATTCCACAGCTTCTAGCCGTGTCAGCCTTTGAATATATTTCTTACTATGTTTTGCCTCTTTATCGTGCTCAGCCATGTCAGTCGCAACACTGTTAGCTCTGCTTTTGAGCATGAAGTGGCTTCCGTTAGCAGTCGGCACTCGTTGTGCTCGGCGTCTCAATCTGCAAACATCGCCGCTGGCTCTGTGTAACGATACTGCAGTGAGCTTGCACACGCCTATTTTCTTTAATCCTTCGGGCTAATTTTCGACCCAATATCTGGGAAGAGCGTCAAGTTTTTCAGAGTAATTAATTTTGGAAACTTTGGAAACAGAAGCCATCAGAAGGCAAGTGTCGCAAGAGGGTTCATCTATCACCTCAATGCCCATGCTGACGTGGAGGTCCGTGGCCGACTGCAATGTGGGGCTGACTCCACCTGTAAGGTCGTGGGATCGAATCCACCCATGGCGCTCCTTTTGTCAAGATTGTAGATCTCTCCGAATATTTGTAAAAAATTACCATTCAGGACTTATAGCGGTGTATCCCTTGCCATAGAACCGTTCTCTACGGCTATCTTAATCGATATTGATTGAATGACAAAAATGATACCAGCATCTCTCACTGGCAGAATAGCCCTGTAAGTAAAGCGCCCGCTGCCAGCCAATAAAAAAACTTTTGGAATCCTTTCACGTTCACGAGGTTAAAAAATGATGGTGGATACTTCCTATCTGTCCTCCCTGCCCGTGAATAAAAGGCGGCTTTCGGATCGTCACCGGACGGTTCCTCAACCGTGACCGAGTAAAGCATAGTTCTTAAGCAGCACCCGGGCCTACACTTGGTCTAACCTGTGTTAGCGTAGCCTCTCATTCTCAGCCCACCCACACCTGCACCGTAGCCCGATCGGGTAAGGTGGGGCCAATCTTTAAATAAGGGAACCTAGGCCGATAGGTGATTGTGATTGTTGATAGCAAAAGGTGGCTAGAGGGCGGATACGATCTCTTCTCCTAACAGGTGAAAGGCGCCCTCCATAATACTGCTCCATTAGAACACTGCTGAACACACCTAAATGTGCTGAAATAGGTGCCGCCTACAAAAACGTTACAGTGTTCTATTGAAAGGTAGAGCGAACTCGATGTTCTGCCAAGTATTGATTCAAGGAAACTAGTGATGCTGGAGACCGACCACGGGTCCTGGTGAAGCCACCTTCGAGGATTCAGCTTCTTTGGCCGAAGGGTGATGTTCACGCCAGTAAAACCAGTGGTGTACTGAGCTCACCGGGCCTCCGATATGACTACTTTGGGTGTCGTCACCCATATCCGAGGCATAGCATATCCGAGATCCATTTGGATGCGACACCCCACTCGCGGGACACCAGCTTTTGGAGTAGCAGCTTCTCGCGACTCGACTGGATGTGAAGGGCACGTAAAGCTAAGATCGGTGGTGCGCTCACCCCGTCCGGGTCCACTTCTTATCGTTTTGGTGACTGAGCCCACTCACAGCTGTAACGTACTTCGGGATGGTGTGATGGGGCAAACTTTGATTAAGAGATAATAGACCGATATATGATTGTTAATAACCAAAAATGTTCGCTACCCGGCTGCGATCGCGCACCTCACAGTTGAGAGGCGCGCCACATACCACTGCTCCATTAGACCACTGCTGCCGGTGTCCGTCTTAACGCTGCTGTAATAGGAGCCG
>MU900026.1:0-10225 GCA_036418205.1 Ostertagia ostertagi | reverse complement strand
GAGATTCGATTTGAAAGATCTTCCTTTCTTTGGTAGCAAATCGACTGGAACATCAGATATTGCATCGAGTTTGGAGAGTAGCTTTGGTGTTCTAGCTTGTTGGAAATCAATTAAATCAGATGAAGACGGCAACGTTTATTGGTAGGGCTTTCTCCAGCTCTTCCACTTCACGCTGAATTTGCTCCAATGACTCGATGGCGTTGTTGCGAGTATCACGATCAATTAGCATCTTCTGTAGCTCTTCTTCATCACGTTTCGATAAATCGTCAATGGTTTTTCTCAGATCCTCCACTCTGTTCCCAATATTCTCTTCAGCTAACAGATCTGGTGATACATTCGCTAAACTATCTCGAGCGTCTCGCATACGTCCCAAATTCGCTTCAAGTGTCTCAATATCACGTGTAGATGGAAGCGTTGCGATCGCATCTTCGATCATAGCCAAACGTTCTTGTGCTTGTCGTAGGTCATCGTCATGTTGTTTCTTCGACTTACGCATGTCGTCGATCTGCTTCTGAAGTGGTTCTGCGTTTTCACTTGGCAGAACATGGATTTCTTTCTCGATGTCATCCAACGACTTTTCAGATAAATCACGAAGAGGTATCGATTGTAATTCGAATATTCCGATTCGAAGTCGTTCGTTGAGGCGATCCTGTTCGTCCTTCTCTGTCGATGCTTTCGCATCGCGGAGTAACGCATCCAACGAACCCATACGATCGTTCAAAATCGACAAGCGCGACGAGTCTGGATCAACATGCTTACGACCGTGATTGGCTTCATCATGTTTCTGTTGTAGCATCGAAAGTTGTGCTCGTAATGCTGGAATTTGGAACTGTTCTATGTTCTCAATAGTCTCCTTTGTTGGTTGCTTAGCAAGCGATTCAATCAAATAGGTTCATTTCAGTGATAAAATGATCGACTGAATCGCATAGCAGGCTTTCGTCTTCGATTTCACTCGACAACTCATTCAGCACATCATCGTATTGTTGCACTGTCTGTTCCGCGTCAACGTCGATGAAACGAACGTCAGCGTAGGCGCTGTCCAAAGGATCAAGCAGTTCCGAGAGTTCTTGAAGTCGACGAACTTTACCATCGAGTATATGAGATTTTTGACGTTCGGCAGATATTACATCAAAGTCAAGTTTGGCATCGTTGATTGTTCTACGTGGTTTCGCCAACACTTCATCAAGTGGTTGCCTCAATTTGTCCAATTCAACATCGGCTTCATCCCTCACCTTCACAAATTCATCCCAATTATTCGCACGTTCCTCTAGAACTGGAATCATGTTCTCAGCGGATGAAAGCGCAGTTTCAAGAGTTTCCACGGATGGATGAGTCTTAGGAGCGTTCCGTAGAAGTTCAACAGCTTTCTTGCATTCATTGCTCAGCTCTTCAGCACTTGGTCTATATTGTGCTGGTACTCCTTCGGCATCTCCTAACAAGCGATCAGCATCATTGACAAGTTGAGCAAGACGATTCGTCACCGGAGCGATTGCATCTCTTAGCGCTTCATCGGCCGTACGCTGGGCAATCTCTGCTTCTATATCGCTTCGACGTTGCTGAAATCACCACATATCCACATCGTATACAATCAGGTCCTATCAGTCCAACCCTTTAGACAAATTTTCAGATTTTGAGCGAAATTAATTAAACGTTCGCTCATCTCCCACACACACACACACACACACTCATTGAGAAATTTTCGCCAAAAATTCTAAATCTATGACATGTCTACACAGTAGTGTTCGCTAAATTGTTGTCAATCTAAGCACTCCTAAGGTTTTCTACCGATATATCCATTCTTTCATTTTAGTAATCATCTTATTTTTTTTACACAAAAATATGTGCATATATCGATTTTATAAGAATTAAGACAGAAAAATAATTGTTCTACTTTTTTACACATGTACACATACGCACACACACACTAATAATGATACCAGAGAAAAAAAGTATTGCACCAATTTCACGAAAGTAAATCAAGAAAAATATTAAAAATCCTCCACATGAATTATCAGTCCAATAATGTACCTTTAGGATAGCTAGCGTCCTATTGATGCGATCCAACAGTTGGGCATGTTCATCACGTTGTTCATCATCCAGATCGCTACTGTCAAGTTGAGAAATACTCTGCTGAAGTCTTTGAAGCGATTCTTCGTCCTTTTTCAAATCATCAGGTGTTCTATCGTCACTTTCTGGGCTAGTGATCATCAACAGTTGATCTTCAGCATCTTTGCGTGCAACATTGAATGCAGCTAACGCAGCAAGCTTATCTCCAACTGAATCACCAAGCCTTTTCAGTAGATCTTTCAGTCTCGACAGATCCCATGCGCTCCTCTGTCGCAGCTCTTCCGTCGCTTCGCCAACAGGGATCGTTTGTATGAGATTTTCAAGACGTTGCTTCTTTGTCTCGAGTTCCTCAAGCACTGATTGCTGATCGTTGAGATTGTGTGGTATCTCTTCAGGTTGTTGCTGTAGACTTTCGGAAATGAGAAGAATCTCAGGCGCAACTGACTTCAACTGCGCAATCTGTTCGATATCCTTCTTCTTCTCATCACATTCCTTCTTCAACTTCTGCACTTGTTCCGGTAGAGTCTTATCGAGATCATCGTGACTGACAACTGATGATGGGCTGGTAGCGAATTGCTGATACGCATCCGCGACACCACTCAGTTTCTGTAGTTCAGTATCAATTGATGCCATTTGTTGCTTAGCTGATTCCAAATTCTCAGGATCGACTCTTGTCAAGCGAGCATGCGCAATTACCTTGATAGGCGATCCTTGAGTTCATCTTGTTGTTTTGACGTGCTTTCATTTCATCCGGTAGAGCTTTCCGCAAGGTTGCCAATTGACCCTGAAAGTATTCCACCCTAGATTCCCTGATCGTAAAAGAAAATTTCCCATAAAAGAAAAACACTACAAAGAAAGGACACAGATGTTAACGAACGAAAATCACCTTCACTTGTTCTTTAATATTGTTCACATCTCGAGCCAATTGATTCCTCGGTGAAAGATCTTCTTGTGGAATTGAATCGACAGCGACAAGAATTGCTGACAGATCTTGCTCATCCTTAGTCACATCATCGATAGGAGCAGGTGTATCACGAATTCTCAGTTTACCACGGCATTCATCAACAACGTTTTGCAAGTCAACAGTTTTCTGTTCGAAATCCTCCATTTCATGCACTTGATCGTCTAATTTCTTGTTAATCATGTCGATTCGATTTGAAAGATCTTCTTTCTTTGGTAGCAAATCGACTGGAACATCAGATATTGCATCGAGTTTGGAGAGTAGCTTTGGTGTTCTAGCTTGTTGGAAATCAATTAAATCAGATGAAGACGGCAACGTTATTGGTAGGGCTTTCTCCAGCTCTTCCACTTCACGCTGAATTTGCTCCAATGACTCGATGGCGTTGTTGCGAGTATCACGATCAATTAGCATCTTCTGTAGCTCTTCTTCATCACGTTTCGATAAATCGTCAATGGTTTTTCTCAGATCCTCCACTCTGTTCCCAATATTCTCTTCAGCTAACAGATCTGGTGATACATTCGCTAAACTATCTCGAGCGTCTCGCATACGTCCCAAATTCGCTTCAAGTGTCTCAATATCACGTGTAGATGGAAGCGTTGCGATCGCATCTTCGATCATAGCCCAAACGTTCTTGTGCTTGTCGTAGGTCATCGTCATGTTGTTTCTTCGACTTACGCATGTCGTCGATCTGCTTCTGAAGTGGTTCTGCGTTTTCACTTGGCAGAACATGGATTTCTTTCTCGATGTCATCCAACGACTTTTCAGATAAATCACGAAGAGGTATCGATTGTAATTCGAATATTCCGATTCGAAGTCGTTCGTTGAGGCGATCCTGTTCGTCCTTCTCTGTCGATGCTTTCGCATCGCGGAGTAACGCATCCAACGAACCCATACGATCGTTCAAAATCGACAAGCGCGACGAGTCTGGATCAACATGCTTACGACCGTGATTGGCTTCATCATGTTTCTGTTGTAGCATCGAAAGTTGCTCGTAATGCTGGAATTTGGAACTGTTCTATGTTCTCAATAGTCTCCTTTGTTGGTTGCTTAGCAAGCGATTCACAAATAGCGTTCATTTCAGTGATAAAATGATCGACTGAATCGCATAGCAGGCTTTCGTCTTCGATTTCACTCGACAACTCATTCAGCACATCATCGTATTGTTGCACTGTCTGTTCCGCGTCAACGTCGATGAAACGAACGTCAGCGTAGGCGCTGTCCAAAGGATCAAGCAGTTCCGAGAGTTCTTGAAGTCGACGAACTTTACCATCGAGTATATGAGATTTTTGACGTTCGGCAGATATTACATCAAAGTCAAGTTTGGCATCGTTGATTGTTCTACGTGGTTTCGCCAACACTTCATCAAGTGGTTGCCTCAATTTGTCCAATTCAACATCGGCTTCATCCCTCACCTTCACAAATTCATCCCAATTATTCGCACGTTCCTCTAGAACTGGAATCATGTTCTCAGCGGATGAAAGCGCAGTTTCAAGAGTTTCCACGGATGGATGAGTCTTAGGAGCGTTCCGTAGAAGTTCAACAGCTTTCTTGCATTCATTGCTCAGCTCTTCAGCACTTGGTCTATATTGTGCTGGTACTCCTTCGGCATCTCCTAACAAGCGATCAGCATCATTGACAAGTTGAGCAAGACGATTCGTCACCGGAGCGATTGCATCTCTTAGCGCTTCATCGGCCGTACGCTGGGCAATCTCTGCTTCTATATCGCTTCGACGTTGCTGAAATCACCACATATCCACATCGTATACAATCAGGTCCTATCAGTCCAACCCTTTAGACAAATTTTCAGATTTTGAGCGAAATTAATTAAACGTTCGCTCATCTCCCACACACACACACGCACACTCATTGAGAAATTTTCGCCAAAAATTCTAAATCTATGACATGTCTACACAGTAGTGTTCGCTAAATTGTTGTCAATCTAAGCACTCCTAAGGTTTTCTACCGATATATCCATTCTTTCATTTTAGTAATCATCTTATTTTTTTTACACAAAAATATGTGCATATATCGATTTTATAAGAATTAAGACAGAAAAATAATTGTTCTACTTTTTTACACATGTACACATACGCACAACACACACTAATAATGATACCAGAGAAAAAAAAAGTATTGCACCAATTTCACCGAAAGTAAATCAAGAATTAGTTAAACAAATCCCTAAAATCCTCCACATGCAAATTAAATCAGTCCAACTAAATGTACCTTTAGGATAGCTAGCGTCCTATTGATGCGATCCAACAGTTGGGCATGTTCATCACGTTGTTCATCATCCAGATCGCTACTGTCAAGTTGAGAAATACTCTGCTGAAGTCTTTGAAGCGATTCTTCGTCCTTTTTCAAATCATCAGGTGTTCTATCGTCACTTTCTGGGCTAGTGATCATCAACAGTTGATCTTCAGCATCTTTGCGTGCAACATTGAATGCAGCTAACGCAGCAAGCTTATCTCCAACTGAATCACCAAGCCTTTTCAGTAGATCTTTCAGTCTCGACAGATCCCATGCGCTCCTCTGTCGCAGCTCTTCCGTCGCTTCGCCAACAGGGATCGTTTGTATGAGATTTTCAAGACGTTGCTTCTTTGTCTCGAGTTCCTCAAGCACTGATTGCTGATCGTTGAGATTGTGTGGTATCTCTTCAGGTTGTTGCTGTAGACTTTCGGAAATGAGAAGAATCTCAGGCGCAACTGACTTCAACTGCGCAATCTGTTCGATATCCTTCTTCTTCTCATCACATTCCTTCTTCAACTTCTGCACTTGTTCCGGTAGAGTCTTATCGAGATCATCGTGACTGACAACTGATGATGGGCTGGTAGCGAATTGCTGATACGCATCCGCGACACCACTCAGTTTCTGTAGTTCAGTATCAATTGATGCCATTTGTTGCTTAGCTGATTCCAAATTCTCAGGATCGACTCTTGTCAAAGCATCAGCAATACTTGATAGGCGATCCTTGAGTTCATCTTGTTGTTGACGTGCTTTCATTTCATCCGGTAGAGCTTTCCGCAAGGTTGCCAATTGACCCTGAAAGTATTCCACCCTAGATTCCCTGATCGTAAAAGAAAATTTCCCATAAAAGAAAAACACTACAAAGAAAGGACACAGATGTTAACGAAAATCACCTTCACTTGTTCTTTAATATTGTTCACATCTCGAGCCAATTGATTCCTCGGTGAAAGATCTTCTTGTGGAATTGAATCGACAGCGACAAGAATTGCTGACAGATCTTGCTCATCCTTAGTCACATCATCGATAGGAGCAGGTGTATCACGAATTCTCAGTTTACCACGGCATTCATCAACAACGTTTTGCAAGTCAACAGTTTTCTGTTCGAAATCCTCCATTTCATGCACTTGATCGTCTAATTTCTTGTTAATCATGTCGATTCGATTTGAAAGATCTTCTTTCTTTGGTAGCAAATCGACTGGAACATCAGATATTGCATCGAGTTTGGAGAGTAGCTTTGGTGTTCTAGCTTGTTGGAAATCAATTAAATCAGATGAAGACGGCAACGTTATTGGTAGGAGCTTTCTCCAGCTCTTCCACTTCATATTGAAGCTGACTGAGCAATTGTTCAGTGGAATTCAGGGTACTGGGTGTGAAATCACTTTGAGCAGGAGCAGTATCCTCTTCTGACATTTTCTGGCCATCACCGACCAGTTGAGAAACCAGGACCTCTGATAACTCTGGATAGACATCATGAGATATGTCGCTGGTCACTTCCTCCACGACAGGCTGACCATGAACTAACTTCTCCTGCGCGGTGTTCGACGGTTCCGTTGTAGATTTCACATGTTCCTATAATTAAGTATGTACACACCCTTTTGCTTAAACATTTTCGTGAACAAAAGATAATTCCATTGTGGCAACTATCACGTTGATTATGTCTTGTAATGTTTCAGCGCGATTTTCTCTTTCTTCCACTTTTACTGGATTGCCACTAAAACTGTTAAGCGGCCTAATCGTTAGATGAAGCTCCTGCACTAGTTTGGGTGGGGGGGGGAGGCTATCCACTTCAGAGAAGGTAGAGTTGAAGGCTAATCATCAAGGCTTTCAACATTGTTCAGCGCGAAGGAAGAAACTTTCGATCAGCAAGTAAAATATAAATGTATCAAAGTACTATAAAGTGAAATACATAGGTGATGGTACTAAGGAATTAGCAGTCTCAAAGACACATCCGCGGTATAAAGATATGCTAGTTGGGTTGAAGCTGACTGGGGCTGCTACATTATCTGAAAACAAAGAAGCAAACAATTTGCAGAAAATGCTGTTGTAATGTGTCTTCTTTATTAGCAACTGATCTCTTACGGGACGAAGAGAAATGCAGATCCTGATGAGGAAGGAAAAAATTGAGGTCAGAGAGACGCATACGCTACTGTGGTATGAAATACAAGGCGTGCGTTGCAAACGGGACGGGTTTGTGGGGATACTTACAAACCAGCACCTGCTAATCATCCTTTTGACCTCAGTATGAAAAAAAGCATTTGCCGCGGACCAATACAGCTCGTGGCTGAACATGGATGTACCATTCACTATCAGGTGACCGTGGGATCAGCTTTTAATCCGAAATACGAATCATTAACCCATAACGGACGGCCAGTGTATTTGTTGCGTGCGCCACATGTGGCGCACGCCGCCACCCAGGGTAGGGTTTATGTAGGCTTATGCGAACAGCAGGGTTAAGACGGGGCTAAAGTAGGTGTCCTTGTCTCATCATCCAAAAGAAGAGATTTCCGTTGACGACAAGTTCGTAACCCGCCTTTCCGCTCTAAAACTAGGGTGCAAAGAATGAATGGAAGCTGTAGGTGAAATCATGGAAAAATGCGGAACAACCCGAGCAAGGATGTGGCTATATTAGGGGAAGGGGTCTCGGGACGAGTGAACCATCTGTAAGCCATCCATCAAATAGTAAGCTTATGAAAATTAAGACAAAGTGTATGTAAAATTTATTGTAGGTTTGTCAAAAATCCACTCGTCCAGGTCCTGGGAAGATATGTTATTCCACATTGCTGAGAGTATATACGGGTATATTAACAAGTTGACGACAACGCGCGTTTTGGGTTTTTGCGCCGCGTGGGACCACGGCGATTTTACAGGCGCCGCCGTCTCACATAAACTCCGTGAATTTTGAGCTTTAACTACGCAAAACTCGGATGGAACAGAATGTTTCGAATGATATTCGATGTGTCAAACTTAACAGAAGGAACAACTGTAAAAGTTCGATCAAATTGACGTTTCCTGGCAACAAAAAGGCGAGTTTCAGTTGCTTTTGCTATAGTAAAACCTCAAAATTACTTTTTCACACGGTCACTCCACTAAAAACATATATCTTGCTATACGTGTAGGTCTGTGCTTACTTCTACTACTAATTTTTATGACCAAGGTTGTCAGAATATAAAGAAAACTAGGAATGAACACAATTGGGAAATTCGTAGGGCTTTGGAAAACCTTCGCTAAAAAGGAGCATATTCAACCATTCGATGAACCTCGCCGTGTCTAGTCATATTATGGTGTAGTCTATAGAATAGATGCAAAAAATTAGAAAAGAAGTAGCGCATGCGCGAAAAAAATTAATAATTTGTGTGTGCAGCGCATGCGCTGCACACTGTCCCACATGGTCCTCAAGTCCGTTATGAGTTAACCTTGCCTCAAGGATCTTCTACAATGTCTCAAGCTGTGTGTAAAAGCGCTGCTGTTAGCAAGACTTTTTCAAAATCTGTGATTTACTCAATACATGAGACGCAACATGAGGAAACGAACTTCTGAGAGATGAGATAGTGTGGGAATTTAGCCAGGAAATGCTCACAGCGACACAGCTTTCGATGTGGAAGCCCACCAGATTTCAGTTGATCAGGAAAAGGCCGACACCAAAGCTTTCTGCGGATGCGCCCAAGGAATCTTCCCGGTTTCGACCCGAACAACTGCTCGCTTTTTTCGACGAACGAAACATGAAACTACCAACGAGAGTTAACGCTTTAATTGTCGATACTTTCACGAGAAGCACAACCGTAGAAATTACTTTTTTTGGTGGTCATACGCTCTGATCAGTGAACTGTGCTAGGAATTTGTTCAGTAAGATATATGAATTGAGGAGGTTCCGCTATAAGATATGGGGTTGAAGAAGAGAGAATGTACCAAGTCGAAGGGCAGGTGGGCCCTTCATGGTGCGCGTTTCGCAGCAAAATCCGTAGCGGACTAGCAGTGCCGTACCCGCGCCGCTTGCGCCTCTGCACGCCCGCCGAGGTAACCCCTCGCCATCTGACCCTATCCGTTGAGCAGAGGTACCCAAAAGGATGCCGGTCGCGGGGTGAGAAGGCAGAGAGGCACACGGGTCAGCGGACGAGTAATAGCACGTTCTATAGAATTTGAGACGTACGTAGTACATCCTATTCTATGTATTGACGTGAAGTCACTACAGCATGCACTGCGATTTGTCCACTATCCCGCCTGCGTTTCTGAATTTTCGCCGTGCGATCTGCATCCTGTTGAGTCCCCGTTTGGCAGAAAGAGCGCGCCTCGAAGAGGGCAACAGCGATGTAGGCGCATCAATGCGAAAACAACGGGCAAGTAAGAGGCTCATTTCTCGGGTTCTGGGCCGTTTCTTGTTTTTCTTCAACCCTGCACTACTGACCACCTCCTACCTTATTTAATGGGTAACCTTTTCATCATGAGCTCTGCCTCCGAGATGAGGCGAATTGCTATTGAAGATAGAACTATGGAGCTTCTATCGTACGTGATTCGGCTTTAGAGCGTCCGCTCATATTCCGTATTGTCAAGTTACAAAGTACACAGGTATCCCAGTGGCAGTCAAAGAGTTAAGGGAATACTTCCTCGGATATTCTACTTTAGTCCACACATTCACGCACAGGGTTGCTTAAAAGAGGTAGAAGGTGAATCTTCTAGGTATTCAACCCGGAGCAATAGTAACTTACTATAGCAGATCAAAGATCGTAAGACAGCTGTTTTCATACGCGCTCAGTCTTCTCGGAAAACTCGTTGCCGCGCACAATAAGTTTGACACAGTTCATTACAAGGCACTAGGCAATGTTCATAGAATACTTCTGAAGTTATCTCTAATAGTGCTACGACAGAACCACCATGCCTCGAAGATAATGCAAAAAAATAAAATAGAAAAAAATAAAATAAAAAAAAATAAGAGCAAGACCAGTGAAGCCTTAC